>DWDV01002969.1:0-11016 GCA_018245615.1 Mimoniades ocyalus | reverse complement strand
AAAGTAACTGGTGAAACGTGGGAATGTTCTACATTCCTCTGCCTACCTCTTCGGGGATTACAGGTGTGAAGTTACTTTTTTTTTTTTTAAGATTATAATTATGTCAGCAATTGTGGTTTTTCCCTAATTACACATGCACTGAGATGCTCACTTTTAAAACATTGGCATAATAACTATATAACTTATTTTTCGGCAGTAAATGTTGTCTTATAATTGTAAGATTCTTTTTGATACAAGCAACTGTAGGTTTCAGCTTTTTCTCTGTTCTCTTTTTCCTACCTCTGGATTTTATTCAAATCTATTTAGATCTTACAATAACTATTATTAATAGTAAATTCTAAATAACTATATTGTGCATATTGTTGATGGCCTAGTTAGTTGAGTAGTTGACAGCTCAACAGCTGATCACAAGTTCCTGGGTTCAATCCCCAGGTTAGTTAAAGTATTATTGGGTTTTTGTAACTTGAAACTCCTAGTCTGTCTTTCAAACAGCACAGAATGGATGGGTTTATTAGTGATCTATGACAATAGATTCACCCAGTATACCATGCTGAGACATAACTGGTGAATCATGGTCATCATACTGCTTTCCTCTGCCTATTCCTTTTGGGAAAATACACATGTGATGTTATGTGTGTTGTTAATATCCATTTTTTTTTATATTTGTTAAGATGCATTCCAGTCTTTTATCATTTTCATAATAAACTTTCAGATCGCTCTCTGATAGAGCGTCAGAAGGAGAGGCTATCGCGACTGGCGACAGCACTAGCACAAGAGAAGGGCAGGCTAGCACAGTTGACCAAGGAGACTCAAATACTGGCCGCTGCACCACCCACACCCACCGCCGCCCAGCGTCTCAAGGACTATGTAGAACGGCTAAGAGATGAATGTGACACACTAGCAAAAAGATTAGAAATGACTGGCAATGGTAAGTTTGTTACCTTACTCGGAATATAATTTTCATATTATTATGCTTATCAAAGGTTTAGTATCTTGTATTCTTATAAAATGGTTTCATTGTATGTAAAAGACAAGAGTACATAATTTGTTGAAAGATGACTAAATTCAGTATTTTTGTAAATGTAAGCTCTAAATTGTTACTTTCAATTTTATAATGGATTTAGGATTATGGAAGCTCAGCATACAAGTGTTCTGAAAATTCTGAATTACTCTTATTGCTATCGACATGACTTATATTAAGGAGTGACTGAATGCACAGCCTTCTTAAGCACATTTCTTATTTGACACGTCATTTCCCTTAATAGCTATCTATTGAGATTACCACTGGGCTCTACAAATATAACTTTTATGTGACATATAAATATGCAATTGAAATGTAAACAGTTGACATGGTCAAGTAGTATACCTTCTGATTATGGCAACACTGGCTAACTACTGGATTTTTTTTATTAAAATTTCAAGTAGTAGCTTGGAATGTGGATTTGTGCCCGGTATATGGGAATATGTTATTATATGTTTGCTAACGATTGACTAGGAAAGAGTGCCACTTGGCATTAAATCCTCTTTTTTTTACCTACCTAGATAATAGATCTTACAATAAAGAACAAATAAAAAATTAATTAATAGGCTTACCCTCTGGTACCATGGTGGGATGTAAAACATAACTGGTGGATCATGGGAATGCACTTCACGCCAGCGCTTACCCCTTTCTCACCTAAATGTTACAAAAGCTAGTTCCCACTTTTTTTTAAATCTAGAAACCTCGCCATATCTGTATCAAAGGCTAAGTGATATTACTTTTCTGAAAAAGTGGCAAATCAGTATTTTTATATTTTTCCTATTAAATACTTAACATATTGTTCATGATTTAAAAAAAAATACATAGTGAGAAAAAATCTCAGGCGTGAAAGAGCCACCCCAGTGGCGTAGCGTGGGTTTCAGCCGCCCGGGACGGTAGAAAATTTTACATACATATACGAAAGAAAAAAGTTTAAGTATGTTTTACTATATGACAATCACGTCAACGAAAATAAAAGGTCACCCATTTGGATATATTGTTCAAACAGGTGTATTATTACTTGTAAAATTATGCTGCCCCCTAGAAAACCCTTTTGCCGCATATGTTGTTGTTCTGCTGCATATATGTTGCATCATCATCATCAGCAACAGCAAATATTATGTAACTATCATTATCTTGTGGGTTTATATTTATATTTAATATAAACTACATGTATTGAGTTGCATACAAATGAACATTGATATGATTCAGTTATTTAACCTACAAAAGGAAATCTTATACTGATTCACCTTGGAATGACACAATGATATAAATATGTGGTTAAATATATTACAGTAACGTTTTATATATGATTATATAATATCTGGTTTACAGCAAAGTAGTTCTAAACGTAATATCAGGACTGTAATACCCTAAGACGTAGGCAAATGAGTGCATTACACTCCCACGTTAATAATTATTATAATTTATAAATGTGTGATATATAAAATTTCAGAAACGGAAGAGTCGAATAGCTTCTACAGCAACATCTACACAGGTCAGCGTCCGCCGTCGTCCTGGCAGTGTCACATGTGCACCTTCCGCAACCACCCGCTGCTGGACAAGTGCGAGGAGTGTGACATGCCCAGGATATTCGTAGGTACGTCCCCGGCGACCACGCACGACTCGGGCTTCGGCTCTTTCAGGGACAGGAACAGGCGAGGCGTGCGGAGTGACTCCACGGACGTGGGCGACCCTCCGTGCGTGCCCAAAGTGGTGGGTGACCACCGCGCCGTCAATGTCTAACCCTAACAATGTTTTAAATGAGACCCGCTGCTCTCTGAACATTGTACTGGATCATTGAAAAGATGCATAGCTTTTGCAGGCTTGTAAGACATTTAAGTGAGAAAGAGATACGGCATTGAGTAGAGGACACAAATTATCTTCGGACCATGTAACTGGACCATTGAGTGGTTGGTGTTGCATTATCCGCCCAGTGCTGCGCATCGCCTCTGTAATTTATGAATAATGTGTCTGAATAGTGTTCGATAAAGTGCTTTTGAGTGAATTGTTGTTCAAAAATATTAATCAAGACTTGGTGTTGCAATTACCCAAAGCTACCTCCCTATAGACTTGGAAGTTTCGTGTTGTGCTTTCAGAGACTTAACCCCTGGCATGATACGGTCGGCATGCGTCGATTAACATTTGTATTAATTAAAAGACAATTCCAACTTTATTTGTTATTTTAATAAGTGTTGTGTTGGAATTTTCTTGGTTTGTTTTTATTTTTCTTTGTATGTACATGTTCCTGTTTGAAAGATGCTAGTTCGTTTGTTCGAACTCAATTCTTGCATGTGTGTTCGTCTCTATACGGTATAGTAAAATAAAATATGACTATTTACCATTTACTTCGTAAGTAATTTCATGTTACGCTAGAAGAGTTAGGTAGCTAAAGGTGTCGTCACATTGAAGGCTAGGGCTTGTATTCTTAATACCTACGGGAAATACATCACAATTATTAGACGTTCGTTGATGTAACATTTAGATTGCGTATTAGACGATAAGAGATAGTGGATATCACAAATGAAGTATTTAAAAGCTTTTCCAGCAATTACCCGGTTGATACACGATCCGGTCAATACTCAAAAATATCATAGGCCTTTTGTCGTCACTCAATATAGATAATAAGTGCTCTAATCGGTTAAACCCTATATGTACCTACACCCTAAAATCTACACGTTTATTATCTGTGACATACGCAGTAGTAAATATTTAGCATTACTTGTATCAGATCACAATCGATAACAGCGATAAACGGCCATTTTGAATGTACTAGTGTGACATTTCACGGAAGAGTTTATCTATTTAAGAGTTTGATATGGCGTGCCATCTTTTACGCGGCAAGTTGCCGGGAAAGGCACTAATGCAAACCGGAAATGCGGAAATGATTATTACAAAAGTCATGAACGCTCCAACTAAAAAATCTCATGAAACATCAGTAAAAATGTTCTATTTTAGTATGTGTTATTTGAACTTTGTTTCTAAATAATCTGTCATTTGCATCATTGTCTATGCTATGATGACAGAGCGTCAAAAAGTTGATAACTAAACAATTGACAGTAAAAAATGGCGCGCCATTTGTAAACAGTTCGTCAGATGTTGATTAATTTAAAAAGTTGATATGATGTTATCATGGCAGGTAAAAGTGTAAAGGAAAGTGACAAATTTATCTGTTACAATAAAATTTGTTGTGTAACGCAAAGTATGCACTACTAGTTCCCAGATTTCACTCTGACGGCACTCTTTTGTGTTATAAATGTGTATATGTTACCAAAATACTGGTACGTTCTGTTTGAACATATTATTGATAAACAAACAGCGGGTGTTACTGTTATTCGTTTAAGATATCTTTATAAATAATTCATTTTATATATTATTTTGAATGTGACGTTCGTTAGGAAATAATTATGTTAGGAAAATTTGAAAATCTTTTACTCGTGTTGATTTAATTAGGCCAATTCTAATTAGCAACCGTTAGCTAGTATTTATTTTTCGAAGAAATTATTAGATTTAATTTATTTGTATGATAAAATACTTATTGTTTCAATGTATATATAATAACTTGAAAATACATCACGTGTTTACTGGTCATGTATTCAGGCATCACAAGATCTCAAAAAAGACTACATAATGCTCCTTGCCAAAAACGTTCCCATTTAAATTATATTTTACATTTGGAAGTGCTAGCCAACCAGGAAAATTTAAATCTTGCTCAAATTATCTATTGCTCACATTAAACTATTTTTTTAAATTCGGCGGGAAACATGTGCTCGTTTGAATTAGTTCATTTATCATAATTTTGTGTTCCTTTCAGTGATGATATATAATTGTTATTGATCGTTATTCATTAAACGTCCCATAACTACTTGCATAGGAATTTACAACAGTGTTGCAATATATAACGTTACATTTTGCTGTGGAATCCATGTGGAGTTCATTTAAAAATACATTTCTAAAATAATAGGGATTGCATTTATGCAACCTAGTTTTTGACTGTTGCTATTAATCTGATATACGTATAATTGCAGTTTTAAAATTTATAGTAATATTTGGCTGAAAGAAAGGATTCCAAAGCGGATTTTTTTTTCTGACGTTTGAATTAGATACGCTCATTTCCATTGCGCATTAGATTTTTCTTTAAAAGCAAGTATATTTGTGGGAGACAAGATTGGAAATTTTATGTTTTTTTTCTCTATAAAACAAAATATTTAATTTTTAAAAGGTTCATATAAAATTTTAACCATACTAGATGACATATCAGATATGCAAAATACTTTTATTGGCTCAAGAGCTATAATACCCTATTCCCATTCTGAGCAAAAACGAAATGCTCATTGTCAAATTATTAAACATCGTTTAAATTATATGTTGTAATAAATATTTGTTTTAGATTATCGAATTTAACTGTGATAGGATAAGCGTCCTTAATGTAAAAGGTTTTCTTATTGAGATTTCTATAAAAACATATCTTCATGTTTTATTATCATATTAATAATATTTATTTATATTAAACATTATGAATACAGGTATAACTAACTACATAATAAGGGTAAATGTGTTGTTAATATGCGTCATATAATTAAATAACTGTACCAACGCAATTGACTTCCTATAATTCGTTTAGAACTTTAATGAATTCCAAGTTTTATACTTGAAATTAGGAGAATAATGATAATCACAGTCTTTTTACATTTTTACGATTTGCACAAAGTGATTTGGGGCCGACGTACACTCGTTAATTTTAGCTTCGATCAAAGGCGATTTTTAACTTTTCGGAAGCATTGTCACATCCGATCTCGGAACTCCACTCGTTGCGATCCTCTCGCTTTTTGGAAGTTCGATTCAACGACTGCAATGTGGATGGCAAAGGTATTTTTAAAGCTATTGTACGGAATCTTGACGAGTTTACAACCGTTATCAGATATTCTAACGCAGCTTTTGTTGTATTGTTAAAGCGTGGCAATAGATTCATTTTGTATATTTTACGAAACGATGAAAAACACATAAAAATTAAATATGTTCCAGAACTTATTTCATGTCTATGTCTCGCTAGGCCGAGGCAACATCGATAACATAGCTAAAACTTGCTATCTTGTATGGAATGCAAGTAGCCAAAACACAATGTAGAATCCGATGCATTCACAAAATTTCCGTTCGCCGATACTAAAAGAATCGAGTCTGCGTTAGCCTTTAGCGGGGTGCCTTCACGAATTACTGCGGTTTGTAGATGTTTTAGTAGTTGTATATTGAAAATGTGATCATTGATTTTTTATGTATATGAGATGGAAATAAATTGTTTTAGCAAAACAAAATGTTGACGTTTTTCTACCAAGTGAATCCCGTGGGTTTACGCGACTGGCAAGATTTTTAGGACGTTTTTCTACCAAATGTATTCGGTAGGTATTCGCCACTGGCAACATTTTTAGTGATCTAAACAATAGTTACGCTTTGATTGCTTTAGTAAGCACGTACAGCGGTGGGTAGTCCTGACAATTTGTGAAATATACAGGGTATCCCATAATGAACGCTCAAACAAAAAATACTCAAAAAATTCCAATCGGTGCCCAAAATACGAAGTTCCTTAAAAAAATACGTTTTTATTTACCTTACTGTACTTTCATGTACACTACGCCAGCAAATTATTGTAATTTGTTCCGTTTTTAGTGCTATTTTATTCCTCACAGACATTCTTAATGCAGTCAGTTGTATGAGTACCTGTTATAATTTTTTGGAAAAAATAATATCAACTTCAAATTTTAAGATCAAATTTGATAAAAACATTATTTAGACAATGTTTAAGGGAATTTGGTGAAAAAAAAAAGTTATGAAAACCTGAGTGGCCAACTATTTTAAAAATATGTGCAGTTAATACAGTTTTCAAAATGGTATAATACATAATAAAAATGCAGTAATTGCTATAAAGATGCAAAAAGAGTAAATTCGGCTGAAGAAATTTTGTCTTTTTACTAATTATTATGAGTGCCAAGATTGTCTTGTAAAATGTTAAATTTAAAGTATGTATACCTACAGTAAAAAAATTAAAATTCATGGCATATATAATTGTCCTTAACTATTAAAACTAAAAAGTATGAATGACGTAAAAATATTAACAAGTATGAATATTTACTAATATATGAATTTTGTAAATTACTGATGCTGATTTACTCATATGAATTTTGTAAATTACTGAGTTACCGATGGTTTGAATGACTAAAGCGATATATTTCTTAGCCAGTTCGATGGTAACATATATGTGGAATTATTAATTGACCTGCTTATAAAACTGCTTAAATTTAGCTTGCAAAGTAAGTACTTTTCAAATTACTAATTTGCCCCTGTGCTGTCGTGGAATGCTGTTTTTTTTAATTAACTTACAAAAAATAGCAGTAATATTTTTAATTATTTTTTTGTCTGTATTTTTTATAAAGTTTTACTTTATTATCTTTATCCAGTTCGGGCAGCAGATGGAATAACAGTCCGCCTGATGCCAGGTCGTCGGAGTAAGTATATTAATATTACTTGAAATCGTAATATTGTTTTGAACATTCACTTTTTTGATTGGCATCCAATTGGCGTATTTCAATTCGAAATTTTTTATTTGCAGAAATAGTGCGGTCGTGGGTTTTATGAGTGTGAGTCGTGTTTCGATGGAAGTTATTTCTAAGTAGTTAAATCTATCTTAAGTGCAGTAGTGTAATAATAATGACGCATCTGTGATATTCGCATTTGGTAGTTAGTTTCGTTTTACGTATGGTTTTAGTTAAAGCTAATTTTTTATTTAACACATTCCAAAAATAGGGGTAAGGGTATAGATTTTTTATTTACATCGTGCTGGCAGAAGTTAATTTTAGCGAAGCGTAATTAGTGTTGAATTATTTAAAAAATACAATTGATTGCAAATAATGGAATCGATACTGGCAACCCCATTAGTATATTTTCTGTAACGTTTATCATCTTTCCTATTCTCTGTGAGTGCTGTTGTACCAATTGCGAATAACGGACTGTTATTTACATTTCGACATTGCTGCACTTAAGGTGGATAGGGAAGAATAATAAGCTAGAATTGTATCCTATTTTAAACTACATCTAATCTTAAAAATAATAATACACATAATTTTATAAAGTATATTTACTAAGAAGTGGAAAGTAAAAAATTAAGGCTACGCAGGATTACGAAAATTTAATAGAAACTGGTTAACTTTAATGGAGAGAAAAATTTGTGTTATAGATAAATCAATACCCTGGAGGCATTGTATAGCATAGCGAAAAAATTATTTGAAAAAAAAAACTGAAGTATGATACTGTAGTTATAAATATTTATGAAGATATCTACGGAAAGGTGAATTTTTCAACCTCGTTTTTTAATTTGTTTCGCTCAGAATTCAGTATTGTCATGATCAATTAAATCATATAAATAGATTGCATATACAGAAGGAAAAAAAAACTAAAGTAGCAATACACCAAAAATATTGAGCTCTATGTGGTACAGTAAAATGTTAAAATAAAAAATTAAGTTATTTATTTTCAGTTCTAACGTGACAACAAGGTGTGTTACGACCAGTGAACAGATATTAGTATGATGCTTGTGTGCTCTTATACCGCTTAAAACTAAATACATCGGGCCCTAAGGGACCAAGGCGAATTCTGTCCGTTGAAAGTTATTATATGTAGTTTAAATTGTTTAAAAAATACAAAAGCATTTGGCGCGAACTTGCGTTACCGAAACAAATATTTGTTGTCAAAAATTTGAACTTCATGTCATAATATCAAAAGCGACTCAACCCGATAAAGGTGGATTCACAGATTAATGTATTTACTAATTATTTAGTTTTGTCAGAAATTTTAGAATATAGCAACGCTTTTGCTCAAATAAAATTTCATTAAAATTGTTTAATTTACTGTACCTATTTCGTGAATTAGTATATTGTATAATTCTAAATGGATTACTTACAAAATGATGTTAAAAAACATGGAAAAATTCTTCAAAAAAACCATTAAAACATTTTTCTATTTTTACATAACGCATAACCACATTATTATAGATAAACAAATCATCAACGTTTTTATCACGAGAGCAGATAAAAATTATCATACGTAAATGTAAATAGAACGAAAAACCAAAGCGATACGTTACACATAGCAGGGTGAATAAAAAAATACGTTTACGAATAAATACAAGAGTTACATCATCAGATTTATGGCGTTTCTGTTTAACGAAGAAATGCAAGAGTTTATGGCGTTAACTACCTTACCATCATTAGCAAGACCCAGAAAATATATTACACCTAGGATGAAAAAAGTTTTACCCACAACTAATAAAGAAAACGGTACGTAAGTTCAATAAATTTCCACTTCAAAATATATTACGGTTGGTAATCTTAGAATAAAATTGGTCTATTCAGTTCATTGTTATGTTATAAAAGATGTACATTGTTCAAACATTTATAAATTACTACACTATTTACATCCCGTAGTGTATTTTATTTAAAAAATCTTTAAGTAGGAATATAAAATACAGCTCGTGATCATAATTGATCTAATAAAACATGAAAAGATGCCATAATTTATGCTTATTTGAATGTTGAATATTAACGAAAAAGTCAAACTGTGACAAAGTCCCATAGGCAATAGACAAAGCATTATTTATAGTTTCGTATTTGATCTTAGAACTTTTTAGTTTTTATGTGTTACTGCTTGACGTGTCTGTTGAATGTTTGAAAACGCTCAAACGATATCAAATTAACGAATATTACCCAACGAAAAGGATATGGGACGATTGATAAACGTATCCTCCATATAAACCAAACGCTTTCGGAAATTAAATTCGCTCTAGTGAACAAAATATTCAAATGCCGATCCAGGCCGGTGTTGTTTGCTACCGCGATGACTTAAAGCACTTCACTTTTGATCAATATTTAATTTTTAAAGTTAATAACTATATCTACATAGATACACCAAATACTACAGTACCACATCTAACCATTCAAGCCCACTTACAACGTGTACAACTCAAGCAAATAAAATAGATCAGACCTATCTTACTACCCTACATCAAAATAAAGATCACTGATTATTGCGGAAAAACATTTAACAATTCAAGGGATTATTTGATTGTCTCTTTATTCGAATTTACCGACCAAAAAATACGAATCAAAGTTAATAAATTGACCTCATTAACCAAATGAATAGACTATAACACCATAATGTATTCGTTGACAATCGACTTAATAATTTTTCGTTTTATACGCTTACGTCCAGAAATTTTAACTATTAAAATTCAAACTCGACAGCGATGTTGATACATATCAGCTAAAATGTACGGATTACGTTTCCCTTAAGTTTTTTATTTTATCTAGGAACACTTAATATAGGAAGATTAAATAAACAAATTTACAAGCATTATTGAATTTGATCAACAACGTTATGTATGTACTTATATCATAAAAGAGGTTTTCGAATTAATTTTTTTGACCACTCGGGATTATCATTAGCAAGAATTCTAACTAAACTATATTGTACCATCGACGCCGATATATCAAAATGCGTTTTTAATATTTATACGGTTATACCTACATGGTGGACATACTAAATGAAATTATGTAAAAATGAATTTTATCATTGATATAAGAATGTATATGTCTCTTCTTACAAGCAATTTAAAGAAGCTGCATTCGACAAATTAAAATATAAAAAAGTTATTATAAAAAAATAATTTTTGCTGTTAATTCGATGAAAAATCGATATTCTAATACTTTTGTAACCAGTATTGCGCTGTCACACAAGGTGATATGACCCTTCTGAGTCCAAATTACACTGGAATTTTTAAGTACTGCATAAGTACATTATAGTATCAGAGCCCACGACCAAAACCATGTATCATAGCAATACGGCTAAAACTGTATAAAATCGTTAGATTATATGATTCTGAACCCGACTAGGTGTGGAGTAACGGTCAAAAGTGTAGCAATTGCGTGCGAGGCTATTTCTGCTGTGTCCAA
>DWDV01002968.1:0-11017 GCA_018245615.1 Mimoniades ocyalus | reverse complement strand
TACAGTTATAATTTTTTACACGTAACCCCGTACAAAGCCGCATCGCGGATAATGCCCGAAGGATTAATATCATCTGACGGAAGTGTTTGTGATGACAACGAAACAAACGGATACGACAAGTTCACTCTAATAATTCACCTTAAATTGATATGACAATTGTACCGATAATTTAAAGGCAAAATAGCTTGAATAATAGACAAATATATAGCGAACGTACGGTGAAGAATTCGTTGACCCCAGTATATTCAAACGAAGGTGGCCTACAATGTTTCTTCGAATTTGACTCAAAGAATGCTTTGCTAAGAAGTGTTTGCAACTTTAGATATTCGTAGATAGAACAAATATTGAGTCAGGTATTATTCCGGTCACGGTATACAACACGCCCGACCTGGCTGGCGACCTCAAACTGTGCCCTTTGGAGCAAATGGCCCACGGGGACCGCGCCTCTTAATCTTCATGTTTCAGGCTTTATGAATACACGAGTGCTATTATATTTAACGAATTGGTGTCGTTGTCCCATACACTTGTCCTTTTTAGTCCGTATGTCGAAAACGCAATAGAAATAAATAGAACAGAATTATCACAAAGACACGCGGTTGTAATAAATATCACACTGTAATAACGCAGAGATGACGCCATTAAAACATGTTATAAAACCGATGATGAAAGATTATTTTCAAGATTTTCCTTTACACTGCACATTAGAGTTGCGAATGCATGTTGCGGTGCGGATTCTGATCTTGAATGCTTTTCCAACAATGAATTTAATAACGTCCTTCATGCATAAAATGAGTAGATTTTTATTCTTGGCTATGTAAATTTTATTATGGTTATAATAATAATGATTGAGTACAATATTATACAGTACTATTCAAATTAGCGAGCACGCATACATTATCAGCTGTAATGGGTAAACGTACAATTCATATTTTTAAAAAAATGCATAACGCAGTACATGCTTATATATTAATAAACATAACATCACACCTGTAATTCCCGAAGAGCTATGCAGTGGAGTGTAGTCAACTCCCACGTTTCACCAGTTAGATTTAAGTCCCACTACGAAATAGGGGATGGGCCTATTGCCATGTATCGGACACAAATCCAGACTCCGAATCACTACTAGAAATTCTAGTTAGAAAATCCTATTGTACCTAACCCGAGATTTAAACCCAAGACATCTCGATCGGCAGTCGCGCTCGCAACCTCTCGACCAGCGAGGCAGTCAACTGTACAAAACCTTGTCAAACTCTTATAAAACACTTGAAATAAAACAGCTAAAGTTCAAAATTATCTTAAACTAATAAATGTTTCCAATGACGCAATTGAAAAATCGAAGGATACAATTAAGCGCATTGAAGAAGTCATCTTGATCAGACTAAATGAATTATATTTCAATGAATGCCGTCAATGAATCATAAGACATCTTGAACTGAATGTATTGTCGTTTTTTGTGTAGAGACAGATGTTTTGCGAGCAAACACAGCGGTCGTGGTGGTGAATACAATGGTATCAGGCACCGGTAGTACATTCGGGGCTGGCGTAATTTAACTAATTCGTCTATTGTCAAACAAACAACACAAAACGTCCTGGACGGCATTATATAATTTGAATGATATAAATTGTTCTGGTCATGCACAGAAACACTAGAGTGGTTTTAAACAAAGAATTTGTATTATTTTGCTTAATCCAGAAAAGAACGGCATCTATCTCAATTATACAAAATACATATAGAAAAATCATAAATATCAACGGATGAATACACTATAGAAAAATAAGAAAATTAACTAAAACACTACAAGTAACAAAGAACACTAGACAGATTAGTAACAGCGATAAATAACACACGTACGACGAATGTAACTAATACATACAATTAACAATACACACATAAGGGAACAATAATTTAAATTACGTCCATTGAAACAATTGGATAGATTGATAAACTCCTTTACGGTGTTAAATACCACCATACCACTACGGGAGTCAGTGAACACGGCATGTTACATAGCAAAAGTTTTATATTTAAGCGCAAAATCATATAATTTTACTTCCAAACTAGACGCCGATGACAAATTGACTGGGACTCCATACAGACAATGGAACAGTTAAAGTTTAAAGGCATCGTATAATGCGTAGTGAGTTAGAGCTTGTGATTTTAAATTACGTGTGGGAAATGTGGTCCGTTAATTTAGAGAAGCAACGCGCAGTCATTGTTTATGTAATATCTAAGATTTGAAACACAGCGATCAAAGAAGATATTGCTTGAAGATGTAAAAAACAGATAACGAGATGCTATATGTATGATATGAGATGTATCGATATCAGAAAAATACAATGTCCTCTCCACATCACTTATACATGACGAAAATGTTGAACGATACTGTTTCAAATCAAACAAGACTATAACAATAGGATTAGTAAAATTAATAAGTCCAGTCAGTGGCGTAGCGTGCCTCTTTGGAGGGCTCTGTATCAAAATTATTTGGAGGACCCAAATGAAGGGTAAAGATTTCTCACAAAAAAAAACAAAAATGCCTGCATTAAATTAAAATAAATATTTATGGATTATAAGTTATCGCTTCCTTATAACAATAACCGATGTTGGATGTTGCCCACTTTTGGGCGCACGCGTAATCCGAGACAAAAAGAAATAATTTTTTGATTGACTTATTGAATAATTGACTTGAAAACTCTATAGACAAGTATAACAGTTTTTTTATATGTATTTCTTCCCGGGAAGCACGAGATTAGATTAAGTGACATTGTGGATAACATTTTACTAATTTTTGCTTACACACATTATGGGCCTCTGTAGCCCGGGGGAAGCGTATCATTGATACGGCTGACACGGCGGTAACTATGCCACTAAGTCCAGTTAAGAGTAGCTCTTAACAGGACTATTAACCAACATAACTTTAAGAGTAAGTTTACATTTCTCAAATCGGTCTACGTAAGCGTGAGGACAGTCACTATTAATTAGTAAATATTGGTCCTATTCGAAGTTAGTTACATATGGGTACCTATTTCTGAGGAGTACAATGATCGACTCTATTAAAGTCTAGCGCAATGAAACATCACATTTAAAACCTAAGTAGGTATATATTGTTTTTCTAACTATTGCTTTGCGGTCGAAATGGATGCACATGTGGCATGGCTCTGAGTAAACCTTTAGGAGTGTATATCTTTTGCCACGTATATACATACTGTATATATGCAAAAAAATGATGTGTTTTATAGCAATATACATATATGACTGCCGAACAGACAATGAGATGATGGACAGAAATTGTTATAAATGATCCTGTGAGTCAGTACACAGTTCTAAATTGCCACCAGCGACCTCCGGGGTCAAGCCGCGATTGCGCACCGCTTTGTGAATTAAAACTAATGCTTTTATTAATGTCGCTTGAGGATCGCACATGCTGAAAAGTATATTTTTAAATACTTATTTGTATTCACTTTTAGATAAGTTACTAGCTGTGAAATATTTTCACTTCGTAATGCACTGAAAAAACGTACTGTACAGAACCGAATTTAAAGCAGAATATAAATATACATTGATTCCGGAATCTTGCATGCAGAACTTTCCAATAATAATTCATTGTAATTGCGAATTCATTAATAAATAAAGCATTCGTATTCATTATGTATTTAACGGGTACCTACGATAAGTATTATAAATATGCCATTATTTTAACCCAGTTGCACGGGTCGTGGTCACAGAGCAACCCTTCCACTTAATAGCTATAGTGTTACAATAAGAATACGAACACAATATTGGGAAAATCATGAAAATTAACAATACCTACCAATACATCAAAACTATGCTATTCAAACGCATGAACATGTAAGCGGCATTAGGACAGCCGCCATTATCTTATCTCCACTATGCCAAGGTTCGAGCACAATGAAAATTCTTACATACGTGAATTTCCATGTATGTAGCTCTCGGTTTTTGTTCGAGCTTGAAGATAAGACTAGACAATGCAGGCGTCTCGACGTTGGAAGAACAAATAAGATGACACATTGTCATAATCTCTTCGATTTATTAAGTGTCAAGGACATAATAACTTCAGAATTAACATAGTATGAAACAAAAAAAACAACATAAAACATTTAATGGCGTTCACGAAAGCATACAAAGAAAGAACACAAAACCGGAATGCGGTAGGATATCAAAAATTATATTCGCTGATAGAGATAAATTTGCGCAAGGAAACTGGTGGGTAAGAGTCGATGAACGCAAAGATTACGAATACGCAAGCGACGACGCGGACACCTGCCTATCAGAGGCGTAAATCCAGTTCACGGCTCCTACGCAAATACAACCAACCATGTACACTGTACTGAACACTTGAATAACGCTTACATGAGTGTATATTTAGTTACATAAAGAAGATGTTTTAAAAATTATGAAATTAGGACCCTACCCCGAGTTTTCGTAATTATTTGGGTTGACTGTTAAAATGCTATTTAGGATTAAATCTACCCTTTGTTAAAAACAATAAAGATTAATTAAATGTCCACACTTTTAAGCTAATATAAATAAATGGAATCACAATGACCTTTCTCACCCACACTCCACAATAGGATGTAAATGTAACAAGTAAAACGTTGAAGTGTAATGTACTTGTCTGTCTACCTTAGAGGATTACAGGAGTGATGTTACGATACAACAAATTTAGACTTCAATAGGGATAAGATACACATCACAAGGCATCAAGAATAATATTAAGCAACACATGGCTGTACGACATAAGTGACTGGATGAATTCCTATTGTTTACGTGAACGGAAAGCAATTATATGTGCTGAAATAAGTATTTCAAAGAAATTAAACTAACGATTAACCAAGACCGGTTTATAGCTTAGTCGAAATCACAGTTCATGATGAGATAAGCAAACCGAGAGTGAGTCATCTTGAGCAAAGATTACGTCGAGATAAACGAATGATGAGCTAAGAACAAAAGCGAAATAAACTTATGGGGATTGTTGAATTTTAAGAAGGTGTATCATTGGAATAGCATTATGCAGAATGATATGAGAAACATTAAATATATAATATGTACAATGTACAACTAACGATCTTCATGCAACAAATAAGTAATTTACGAAACTAACGATATTATTCAAAAATTGACTTAACAAAGAAAACTGGAGTTTCTTTAATGTTTCTTGGACAGCGGGTGTCCAAAATATCAAAAATTAGGTCCCATATTCATGTATATTAACTTAAACACAATATTTATGTAACATAAATTCAATTAAACAAAAGAAATTTTCATACTGTTATGAAATCAATGAAAAGACGTAAATGTTATATTCACAACAATTTAAACTGAAATAATAAAATTAAGTGTAACAAAGATGGCAAGAAAACTAAAGCTGATAAAGATATGTACATTGACGATGTATAAATAAATAAACATACACGCCATACACAATTGAGGGAAGGCAACACTTGAGGCAACAGCACTCCAGATGGCTCCAATGTAACTAATAATTGAGTAACATGCATATTTCATTCCGAGATTTACAGCAATTAAGCATATTGAATTACTCACTGTCGATAACACATTACGAACTAGTCTATCCATTAATGTATGTACATTACCATCACACGACGTTCTACTTCAATTGACGTAACGTCTCATTCGTTACGCTATGTTCACAACGTGATTCTTACACGAAATGTTTTTGTTGATAGCGGACCACGTTCTTTATCAAGATCATATGGTGTATGTTAATCATTATGGAGTAGTTGACTGTTTTGACTTGAGGTCATTTTGGGAGCTATGAGAGTATATGTCAATTTTTTTGAGGTTTATGATACGTTGGACTTGTTATTACTATCTTATATTATTTTCGATATGAAAATGAAATGTTTGTTTTGCTATATCAATGGTTCCTCGGTTGGCTAGTAAATTATTTCTATAATCAAAAACACACACAAGCTGATGAGAATATCAGCCCCTTTTCCTATTCTTATGTGACGGTAGCATTTTTATTACTTTTCAAATTAAATTCCTATATAACTGTATAAAAAATATATGTCACATAAAGGACGTCATCCGTGAATGCGTCTTTAGAAAACGAAGCGCGGAACTTAGTCATCGTGTTCCCCCAATGCCAAGGCTGACTCGCCATTTAGTGGCACTTAAGCAAACTGGTTTAATATGTCGGTCAGACGGAGCTGTTTCGACCAACGGTCCGCTAACCGGTAAACTTGCCGCTAATCTAACATTTGATTCGTTCTCCGATACAAGTCGAAGCCGTGGGAGCAAACCGAAAACAATCTATGTTTGTTTATATGATAATATGCGCTTGTGACAATTGATAACCGATAAAAGTGGATTCAAAGAAAATCGAAAATATTTTAATAATCATTAAAGAAAAATAAGAAGTAAAAGAAACAGAAAAATATCTATCAAAATGAGATCCTCAAGAACGGGAACTTAACAGTGGAGTTGTGCAATAACGTGGCTGGGTCTTGTGTTAACTGAAAGAACTAACAGTAAACACTCATGCAACGGCTATGGAGGCAAGCCGTGATCAAACAATGTACCTGTATATAGAGTTGCACGTTGGACATGTGCACGAAATGGCATCGATCGAAGTAAATGCACTTAGAACGGTATTATCTTCAATACAATCACCGTTAGAACGGTTCACGATATTTCAAACAAAATGAAGTCTATAAATAGTAAGTCCCGTTACTTTACAATATTAAACAAAAATGCACCTGTGTGCATAATAGTTATATTATAATGACGTAATGATGACGAACGAAGGTTTTAGATCAAAATATACATATATGTACATATATGTATATATACGTATATTGCATACGGATTTTTATTGAACAACATGAAAGATAATTGTCACTTAAATATAATTGTAACAGAATTTCTAATTAAAATGTCTAATAGTGACCGGGGGATGATGAAAATATGCACGTAACATCACGTTTGTAATCCCCGAAGAGGTAGGCAGTGGAGTATAGTACACTCTCACGTTTCACCAGTTACGTTTACGTCTCAGTATGGAATAGGCAGTGAGTCTATTGCAATATACCGGGAATATATCCAGACTCCGAGCCACTATTAGAAATTATATCTAAAAATCTAAATTAGAAAACTTTAGTAGTGCCCGACCCGGGAATTGAACCCAGGACCTCCCGATCGGCATTCGCACTTGCAACCAACACGACCAACGAGGTAGTCATGAATATATGAATTATGAAAAGCGTGAAACATTTATTGATTGTTCGTCTATGAAGTAATTACAAATCTCGATAACTACTTCTGAGAATTTACTTTACTAAATAAATCTTAATATAACTTTGATAGTGAAAATAACAAATCTGTTATATTTGAAAGAAAGAAAGAAAGAAAATAATTTTTATTTGAAAAGTAACACTACAAACAAATAAGTATACATAATACACAAAAAAAAACAAACAAAAAAGTAACAGTAAAAGATATTTCATGCTTTAAATACGTAATATTTGCCAATGACATAACTTTGTATGTTACGTTAGACAAATATTTTTTTCAATCTTGGTGGTAGGAAAATTTAGCGACAAATGTTACTGATATGTTTTGATGTGTTTTGATGTGGAAAAAAAGTCATAATTATGTTTTAGCGCGGTAAACTATATAAGATACTTCAAAAAGATATCGTGCAACAATGAAAACGAATAATGTCATGGTACGTCTGGTGTTTCCGCTTAGGTACAAGTTTTTCCTAACGTTTGTTACTACTTCAAAAAGAGATAAAATTTTGTTTTTATAAACGTAAAACAACCATTATTAACTTATTCACAGATCTCCTCTCGAGTAATTAACTTCATAGGCTAACGCGGTAGGTTGACCAAATAATCCAGGTTAACATAATTCAATTTCATCAGTAATTATTTTGAAAAATTCAAGCATACGAGATTCCTAATTTCCTAATTCCTAACTCCATAAAGAGGCTACTGCTCTAGAATCAAACCACAAGCAAACAGACTGGGACGTAGTATCCTAAAACATAAGGTTGTCCATCAAAAAGTGTGTAAAAATTCCTAGAAAGTGTTTATGATATCTAAAAATGTTTTCGAATGTAACAATAGAATCGAAATCATGTGCCACTTTGGATAGCAATGAACACGAACGTTTTAAATATATTTAGACAGCGATGGCGGATCGAAGCAATTGTCATGTCATTATTGAGGTCAAGTTCTATCAATATGGTGTAGGTTAACTACTAAATCATCGCAGGGGCACTTCACAGGGTCATATTAATTCATTCCCGGCCCCCTGCGCTGAAAACGGATGTGTTCGCAGCTATGCATGACGCAGATGCAGGTGTGATGGATTTCAATGATTAAATTTGAGAATATGATAGTGAATATTACGCAGTACTATTATGTATAACATTGCTTTAGATTAATTAAAAGTGATCGGTGTAAGAAAAGGAGAAATAACTGGATAAAAATATGAATGCAGAATAAAATCTAAAAATAGACTTACATATATTACAAACACCGTAAAATATGCAATATAAATAAAAGTAAAACTAATCAAATAGAAAAGTTATATATTTTTAAAATTTTAGATAAAAACGCTATTTAAGTATAAAACTGGCACGAACAAGACGTTAAACAGTAGCTAACTAACGGGCATAGGTGCAAATCTCGTTTATATATAAAAGGACAATTTAGACAAAAAAAAAACAATAATGATAAGAATTTTGTCATACCTATTGCTAAAGTATTTGTAAGCGTGCTATGCTGTAATCAATAGGTACGCCACATTCCTCTGTGGTTAGTTTCTGGTTTAGCGTACAAAATACGAGCAGAAAGCAGTAATTGATGAGAATTATTATTTGCATAGAGACAATGAAGTAGATGGAAAACTTCCAATACCGAAATCTTACAAAACAGAAGATGATACCAATGAAACTGTTAAAAAGAGAATCAACAACACGCTAATCATACCGCTCTCGCAACTCGCGTTTCACAAGCGCGGGTCACTTATTTTCAAAGAGAGGAACGGGCAACTGCATGCCAAATCCGCTTTCTCTAAAATCAACTTTTGAAACGACTTGTTATGAAGCAATAAAGTCTGTTAGTATTACCCCAACTCTCGCCAGCATATCACTGGAATAAATAGATTAAAAGCTTTCACCGTATTCACCCCACATACATCAGCTTTTACTTCAAGAGGTGAATTACACTATGGTACTAAGTAATTACAGTATCCGAGTCCCGTATCCGTATAAGAAATTTCTAGTTGAATTTGAAATGAAAATTTTAATTTTCATACAAATATTCGATCGATCTTGTGTTTTGAGAAACTTTAAATTTCAATTCAATTTAAGGTACGAAACATTTACTAAATAAATTCAATATCATGAATTAAGCCATCCTTCAAATCAGTAATCTCACCTTCCCCAGAAGTGATACTTGTGAGTATAGTATTGTAGCGGATGTCATCCCGTTAAGTGAGAGATAATCTCCATCAGATTGTGTAACGGTACCCGGAGCCTTAAGAGGTGGACAGAGTCGGTGTAGCGTGGCGGCCAACAGAAGCCTTGCAAGCAAGCACGATCGATATCGTATAACGTGGGAATAGATGGCGAACCGATTACGTCGTTACTGGGTAAAGCGACGCAATTCTTAAAACAATTCTAACGGTGTTTAGGATCGATAAAAAACATGATCTAACCTGTTATAATCTGCAGAGATCAAACTTTGCCGATAAAAACGAGGAAGGCTTAAGCTTCGCAACAACGTGAAAAAGACAGTTCATTAACATGAAACAAAAAAGATCAAGGATAGAGTCATCAACAACATTATATAGCTTATCAATGGACGTATATTACGATTGATGCAGCCTCTGATGACATGTAACTCTTCAGGAAGTAGGAAGATGATGATGCATAAAAATGATTAATGATCTACAGCTTTCTACATAATCTTAGACGCTACATCACTGTATTGAAGTGTCAACCGACTTTAAGAAACTTCCAATCACGGTCAAAGCAACACTTTCGCCGTATCATTCATTTTAAGATGCGACTACGCTTGTAATATGTACCGAAATGGCATCCGATAATCGTCGAATTTCGCTTTTGCAAATGACTGTACACGAATACATGTACTTTGTGACTACAAAGATCCAAGACGAAATGGAGCCCAACGTTACTTAATATTAAAATTGAACGTTTAAGAATCAAAGGGCATACATCAAAAAGCACCTGTAAAAGTTACATTCTTATTAGTAATTTATTAATTTTTAAAATGCATACTGATTATTCATTTGCTTCATATAGGATTTCAACTGAGGGAGGACAATGCTCCTTGCCTTAGTTTCTGCCACTTAGCAGTTCTTCTTATACTAGTTCATTGATTCTGTCATAATGATTCTATGGAAGTTATAATTCCAAGAACAATATCGTTCTTAGCCCTAATCATTGCAATCGAACAATTTGGTCGCATTAATGTACCTATATACTGTATAATGTGACACGCCGACATTCATTATTTGAAAAATAATGGAGTCGTACCGCATACAAAAAACGATAAAACAAAAATTAAAGCTGTTAAAAGCCGCCAGCCTACAGACAAGTTTTTTACAACAGTAATGAACAATGTAAACACCGCACCACGCGCATGACGAGACAGTTCAAATGACTGTATCCATCTCTTTCTTTTAAATCATGATTTGATTGCGTTGGAGCAAGAGCTCATGTTAGGACTGAAATAGACATTCAAATTACGCTAGGGGTCGGATATCCGTGTTTCCGTTGACTACCGAAGCTTGACCATACCTTCCGGCTGCGGGCTGATCACGCTGTGAACGCACTTTGTTTTGTTTTAAAGTCAGTGTTGACAACGAATTCTCATTATTTATGGTATTGTTATTTATTTATTTATTTATTTATTTAACCAGTTATGTACACATTATCGTAAACAGATTATTCCTCCAATACGTTTACAGGGACTGGACGTATCTTTCAGCAATTCCGCG
>DWDV01002967.1:0-11022 GCA_018245615.1 Mimoniades ocyalus | reverse complement strand
AATTCGACCTCTCACTCCGGAACACCTGGTTCAAGTCCTAGCGCGCACCTCTTAAAAAATGCGCGTTTTAAGTTTAAATATCACTTGCCATAACGGTGAAGGAAAACATTGTGAGGAAAACTGCAAATCTTAGAGTTCATAAAAAAATTAAAAAAAAATTGTTCTTTAAGGTGTGTGAAGTCTGCCAACCAGTACTTGGCCAGCGTGGAAGACTATGGCCTTAACCCTCTCATGTTCCAGCAGTGAAACGATAAACGGGTCGGAAAAAAAAAGATCTTCAACATCAGTAAGTCTCTGTGACTCCTCAAAGTCCTATAACTGTGGTTTCACATCCTTATTCAGTATTAAAGCCGGATTTTGCATGTCCAATTGGCACTGAGCTATATCACTCAGAGCACCCTGAATCTTCTCCAGCAATATCTCTCCCTGACGCACCACCTGAAAAGAATTGGTGATCATTAATAATGCTTTTATCGAGTAGTTAAATACTGGTGTATTTGTATGGAGAGAGTGATGAATATATTTGAAGCACATTAAGTCTGTAAGGATAAATATATTAAACACTCAGGTCTCTCTGCCTAACACGCAAGGGACTTAATGTATGGTATAAGAAATGAAACTATGAACAATATACAATGTAATATTGTGTAACAATAAAAAACTGATATAACACAGTCTTATCGCAAATACTGCAAGTCCCAATCCCATGCCCTGCGATGGAAGTATAGGTGAAAATCCCTTGGAGGCTACCTATGTCCAGCAGTGGACTTAGACAAGCTGATTTGTCCAGTAACACTACATAGTTCAATGACATAAAGGGGTAACTCTCAAATTTCGCAACATCAGAACAGAAATAGATCATACTAACATTTCTTTTCAGCCAATTTTAGTATATTGTCTAATAAAATCAGGTAGGTAAACTCAAAATTAAAGTATACCTCTTCCAGTTGCTCTGCAGCTTCTTTGTTTTCTGCCTCCAACCGCCTCAGGCTCTGTACTTGCAGCTCCGTGGAGCTTTCTTCACTGGGCAAAGACTCAATCAGTGTGTCAATGTCTTTGGCACAGCGAGATATTAGTGTTGCAAACAACATGGCATAGTCTTCTTGATTTTGTTGCTGCTGAGGTGTCTGGGACCCACTCCTGTCAAAACCAGGGAATTTACTCGGAGTCGAGAACTGCTGGAGAATACCGATGCTGTTGCAAAAGTGCTCTGCTTGCTGAAAAATGCGATTTTAAATTAAACAAAAACCTACCTCTACAGTGGCTACAGGCGTGATGGTATGTTTAAAAACTTTCAAAAGAATTTAATGTATTAATCGAGTGATGAATGAAAAGTACGTCAAGTCTGTAAAGATAAGAGATCTTTGGCATTCTGTGCTCTCTGCCTATCCTGTAAGAGTCCTGGCATGATAATATGCAAATAATAATAAATGTACATGTAGGTACCTACACGCTACAATATAATTTTGTACCTGGTTAATAGTGTCCTGCAGTTGAGTCAAACGATCCGCCATGACGCAAAGTAATTTATAATTTGGGAAAGAGCAGAAGTTTATAACTTGTTATGATATTTCACAAATAATCTTGTCACATTCACAATTTCCACCTACATGAAAACTGAAACGTATGAAAAATAAACATGTAGACATCAGACATGTACAATATGATCTCTCTATTCCGGTCTGATATTGACAATATTGACATCTGATTGTCAATTTGTCATTATTATTTATTTCATCAAAGATTATTAAGATATTGGACTGACATTAATGTACCTATAGCCACAGACAAAACACATAACGTCTCTACAGCCACAGACAAAACACAACACAATGAAATAATGACCTATACCTATAGAAAACAAAGAAAAGCCACTCAACGTGAATATGAAATTTTGTGCAGGGTTTGTTGCAATACGCATCGAATATAATGCTAAATTGCCGTTTATTACTTTTAAACGTTACGTAGCATTGTAACATCATTCTTGTAATCCCCAAAAAGGTAGGTAGAGGAGCGTAGTTTTTTACTTCTAGGCGTTAATTATTCATGTCGATAATCCTTTCATCAACTTTACAAGTTCACTCCTCTACATAGGCTATAGACCTTCCGTAATCGGTGCTACGCCACCCGGTCCTAGAACGTTTAAATCCAATCGCAACTTCTACTTTATTAAGGGCATCAGACCAACTGGTAGTCAAGCGACCTATGTTCCTTTTACCGATAGGCGGCCACCTACCGAGATGACCTTTCTTTCTCATCGGTTGGCGGTCCTCCAAGCGATGAGACAGTGGCGTAACCATAGGGTCACATTAGTCAAATTAATACTTCCGAATTCACTGCGGTATGTTGAACATGATACATCGTAATTTCTATATATGATAATCAAGGAACATTTTGCGCGGAAAACTGACAAAGTGCCATGAAATTCTTGGAATAACTACGCCATCTTTACAATTTTAAAATTATTTATTTCTCAATAGTAAGTAGTTTTCAATCATCGCTAATAAAAAACTGCCGTATGTATAGTATAAAAAAAGATTATATGTACATGACCGAGTAAGTATGTATCTGTTTTGCAACACACAAGTGAAAATTATATAAAACGAGACGAGGTAAATATTATGATTAGTGTAATAATATATATAGCTCTGTTTTGCAATACACAAGTGAAAATTATATAGGTACAACGAGACGAGGTAAATATTATGGAATTGGTGTAATATATAGCTCAATAAAGCTTGCAATAAGTAGGACCTAGAAGTGTTTAATATGCTTTTTATATACAAGCCATACATTATTTAAAACACGCAACAGATTATATAATACATGGATATACATAACAAAACAAATTGTTGACTAGAATGTTAAAACGTCAATAATATATCTATCTTATCTTACATTGTAATTAATACTATACTTTATATTGTACAGCTCCATTTATAAAATGGATTATATATACTAATACATTTTTTTAAGCTACTATGCAATGTCGTAGAATAAACCAAAAGAAAGAAGTATCATATGTTACCTTATTCCATTTTTCCAATGAATAGTGGTCCTAATTCACCCAGCTCTTAAAATCTGATATCAGCACATAACTTGATGACAGACTGTACTTGGATAAATACATAATATTTATAGAAGCACTTAATGTGAATGAGATAGTGTTTATCGGACATACTTGTAATAGTAACAAACCACAAAACAATCTAATTAAATCAGATAATTCTCGTAAAATTCATTATATAAACCATCATACAAGAAAGGTGATGTTGTATTTTTGTCTTGAATGATTTCTATGGACACAATTACCATTAACTAAACAATTATTGTCCATTTACACAACAGAAATAATAGACACTCATCCTTTTGGTTTAAGCTAAGTATTTAACAGGCACCTTCTGTGTTATATGTTGAAAATGATGGCAAAATTTGGCATACCATTTCTATAGCCAAAAATAATCGAATACAATATGCTAGAAATATATATTCAGGAGAAAAGAGAAAGCAACATATGTATTAGAGAAACTTTCATGGAAAAGTGTTAAGACAAATAAGAAAATAGAATACATTCCTTTTTTCATATATTGTGCTCATTTAAACTTATTTACAAAATAAAAAAATCAGATGCTTTATAAAAAATAATATGAATGAAATTATTGAAACCAATATTTAAATACTATGAGGATATGAGGATCACAGTGATGCATCTATAGCCTACCGGATGTTTAATGCTAAGGTACAATTATTCATTTTGTACAATTTACGTGTAACAATAAATTGAACGTCATATAATTATAATACTGTTCATGTCTTTAATGAATAACATTTTTGATTAAAGAACATATTATTGAGTTGAAATTTAAAAAAAAAAACAAAATTTACGCATGAAATGTCCAAGAACATAATGATGATTAACATTCTGATAACACACAGAAATATTAACTAAAGTAACAGAGTTAAAGCTACAAGGAACATGACATGCTGAAGCGTGATGTGGTAAGAAGCATACAACACAATATCAAATGGACTTAATTAACAGTCTTATAGGATGAAAACATTAAAAATTTGATAATCTTTGTGTCTGCCATCTTACAATTAGTGCATTCTAAAAAAAATGTATACGATTAAACTTCAATTATAACAGACATTATAATATTCTTTGGTATCACATCACTATTTCTTATGAGATGTTGTGATATCACATATCAATGACTAGTAACATGTTAATATCAATCACCGTTATTGTGCCAATACACCTAATTTACTCCTTAACTGGGAGTCTCCCGGTAACGCAAGAGCCCACTTCCTCAGGCCAACTAGCATAACAGAACTGAGCACCAAAATGGCACCCAACACTGAAAACTTACTGGGTATTTCATTGAAAAACATAACTTGCCATAAAAAGGCAAAAACAATATCTGCAGAACGAGCAATGGCCACAGGACCGGCCTGCTCCATCTGCAGAGACATTGTGAGTAAGATCTGGCCCAAATAACTAAATAGAGCAAGGCATACCACTAAAAATCGATCAGTACCACAATTGGGCATACACAAAACACCAACAACAAAACAATAGAACAAAGTCTGCATAATTGCAATAGCACCAAAATTTGTCATAATCACTGAGAAATGCAGTCCTTTCAACATTCTCAATAGAACATAAGCATTTGCACCAAATATTGTGGATACAAACGCTGCAACAGCTCCTCTCAAACTATTATAATTCTGATTGGTTTCACCCGGACTTGCACCAAAGAGAAATGGTGGGTGTGTGATCAGAATTACTCCAACCAGGGTTAATATGATTGAAATTGTATTCCAAATACCACAGGGCTCTTTCAAAAACACCCTAGCAAACAGCGCAACGAACACAGGCACTGAGAACACGATGACCGAGGCATCTGCCAATGGCATGTTTCTGAAAGCGTAGAAACTTAACATTAAACCAACCGTGCCGACCACGGACCGAAGCACGAGGAGGAGACGCTTACCCTGAGGAAATAAGGGTTGTTCAGTGTATATTACAACAGGTATAGTTGGTAGGAGTACACCAATGAAGCGAAACATAGCAAGCTGCATTGGATCTATGTTGACCAAGCTCTTCACGATCACTGAGCATAGTGAGAAGAACAATGAAGACAATGTCGCTAATATCAAACCAAGGTACGGACATCGTTTTATTAACGGCCTCTTGTTCTCCAATAAATTTGGTACCGTCTCGTCTCCACTACCGGATAGATCTACCAAGTGTTGGAGTTCCAAATGTTCAGGCATAGCTTCGTTACCTGAAACAATAACTCTAGTCAATAAGTGATACAAAAGGATATAGTATTTTCTCGGCAGTCATAAACATTATTTTCAAGGTATAAATACATACAGGATTTTTTTGTATTTGGGCAAAATTCTTAACGCTAGTGTAATACTTATTCTCGATATTCCATTATTGTAACAATTAATACAAATTGTCTTGTTAATACATAAAAAAGATCATTATTAGACATTTGATAATGACAGTGACAACAAATGTCTGTGACGTCATATAGCAAATAATTTTGAAGCCTAGCAAATACAATATTTTATAATCAAATTTTAAATATCTGTTGTTGTTAACTAATCCTGAAATAATTTTCCAATAAAAAAAAAAAATGTAACAAATTGTTTCATTGATACAAAACAAAATTTATTTGATAGATTTTTTTTTTCTATTCTTTGTTTCCTGATATTGCCACTAATAAAAAAAAACCTATTAGTCTTCTGACTTAAACATTGTTATAACTTCTGACTTAACATTGTAGTACATTATACATTGTTTTCGCTTCATTTTTAAATGTAACATAATAGATAAAAATTTAGTACTTAAATTACATATAATTCCTTTAATGCTTAATGCATTAGATTTATGGAGATATGAAAATATTTTAAAAAAACCTAAATTTGAAATGTTAAATCGAAACAGAGGCGTGATTCATTACATGAAATTTAATTGCCGTTGATCTTTTTTTATACGACGATTAATTTAAACATTTTGTCTATATCTAGAAATTAATAGTTTTAGTAAGAAATAAAAAACTTATCCCCAGCATACCAAAATTGTCACTTTATGTACAACTTCTGATAATAACCACAAGATAGATTTTCAAATAAATTAGGAATGAGCACATATTTCTTGTCTACTTTAATATCAATAAAAATAACATGTGGTTTATTATGTGTAAATAAGAAAACAAAATATTTTCTAAAGAGCGAATAAGATATGGCAATATAAAACACTGTGAGTACTATTATGTATCGACATCCTTTTTCCACTTTTACGACTTGTGCGTCAAACGAAAGAGAGAACGAAATAGAAACTACTACTCTAATATAGACGTATAGCTGTCTCTTTTATACTTATGGATTTTGTAGCTGTCCGTCTCCAAAAAATTTTATAGCTCGTATCTTGTCGCTCCCTACTGTCACCTCAGTCATTTGGTTAGCGCAGTTACCTTTCTTTGGCTCATGTGTATAGCTCTATGTCTGTCTTTCTTTGGTACATACATTTATGGATATTGGATTGCAGTGAGAGAAATAGATACTCTAATTTTGTGAATGTTACGTGTTTAAATGGCAAAAAAATGTGATCGTGCATGTTAATATATTGAAAGGACATTACAATTATGTGTTATATCGATATTTATCCGATTATTATGGTAAGAAAATAATTGTACAACAAGGACAAAAACAGCTCAGTAGCTGCACGTCAAAATGGCGGCCAAAATGCAAAAGTTAAACTTTGATAAAATATGTCGCGCTTGTTTACAAATAAAGAAGGACATGAGACCTTTGTTTGAACAGTTGACTGCGACGATGCTGATGGGGATATCAAAAGTGCAGGTGAGATGACAGTTTGCTATTTTTTAATCATATATCGTTGTTCCTTTCGCACTCACAAGATAGTCCGTATTGTACACCGTCGTGCCATCGCGTCATCTTTGTTTAGAAGTCATCGGATGGCACCGGTTATTTGGAGAGTTTCGCATGCCTATAGCTACCAGAAATTTGATTGAGTAATATCTCGCTATCCTTTTCTAATTAAAGAACCACACGTGCGAGGCTTGAAATTTTGAATTCGCGGGCATGAGACTACGCGTAAACGATTGGCGCCTACACATAAATAGCACACAAGTAACGTAGTGAAAAAAAAAACGTAAACAATGATTTTTCCTACACATCCTGTTTTTAGGTTTGTTCGAAACTTTTTAAAATTCGAAGTATATGAGACGATGGATGATATTAAAATTGTCACTTAACTTTTATTCACTATAGATTACCGTCAGGTATCTGGCGGGAGGATGTGTATGTATGTAAATTTTATTAACTGAAAGGGAAATGGTATCTTGGGTCTTTAATATGGACATATCACTGACATCACACCGCTTCAGTCATAACTTGTTTGGATAGCAACATACTTTTCTTCATGTAAATGTCAGTGACCGTATAGGGCTTATGCTATGAAAAAAAAAATTGACTGAAATTACACAATAAATAGTAGACAGTAGGTACTCTTGGATTAAATGCTATTTACTTATCTGTTCTTACTGTTCTCATTGTGACACGAGATGAGATGATTTACCATGATGACAAATTGTGTTTGAATACACACATGTGAAATATTTAGTAATATTTCATTTTATCGATGTATTTAGTAAGTAACACAAGAGCTCATCAGTAAGGCTGCATTCCACTAAGGGTTGACAACACCCAAAACACTCTTTTGACCGTTCCACATGGCGTCATGTCTTACGCTCACGTCGAGCTCGCGACGACCATTTCAAGACGTGGGTCGTAGTGAGCGTTGCAAGAATTGGTGAGATTTTAAAACGTCAAAGCACTAAAGATGTCAATATATCAATGTCAAATGTCAAATTATGATTTATTTGAATATAATTTATTTGTTACTCTACTGATATTATACATATAAAATTGAATTGTACTTATTTTTTAATATAAAGCAATTTACTGTTAAGATTTACACATTGTAACCTAACCTCTTAAAGCCTTTGCTATATTTTTTCTAGGTCGTCATTTGTTATTATACTTCAGCGCTCAAAACGCCCCATAATCCATTCTGCTTGGGAGTACGATTTCAACGCTCGCGCCTCAGTGGAACGGTAAAATCAGTGGTCGTGTGCGTGATCGTTGTGAATGCTTAGTGGAATGCAACCTTACAGCGCAGCAAAAGTAGTTGTTCCAATACTTCACCTATTATACAAATAAATAACGTCATGAAAATATTTGATATATTAGAACATGTAAAACGTTTATACAATATTAACAATTTTTCTTTCGTTTCCTAGAGCATTTCACCTCTGCTTCAATGTGATATTGTCTTAACATTTTATTAGGAAAATATTACGTTATTGAAACAAAGAGGTGATTTGTCATTTATCATTAACTAGCCAAGAAATACGATTGTACACATCAGCTGCCACTCTGTTCCTCCTCAATGTTCTACTACCTGTTCAGGGTCCCTACAAACTTTCATATAGACAGCTAAATTTAATAAACATTCCTTTATATCCGTTTTCATTAATTTTCACCTATAAATGGAAAAAAAAAAATCAAAATTATACACTCAAAAATCCAACGTAACATCACGTCTGTCATCCCCGAAGAGGTAGGCAGAGGGATGTAGAACACTCCCACGTTTCACCAGTTACGTTATACGAAAAAAAAAAAAATCAAAATTATACTCTCAAAAATCAATTTTTGAAAATATTTGTTTAAGAAATAGAATAATCAAGAGCACAATTTTTTTTATTTATAGTCTAAAAAATTAAATCCTGCATCAACTATTTAAATTCATTCACTGTAAGTGTAATCCACAGTTTTAGCATTTATAACTCTCCAGGTGCTATACTATAGGAATTATGGCAAAATTAAGAGGATGCATACTCAACTTAGCATAAGTAGAGTCATGCAAAACAAAGCATTCCAAGTCTCCAACACACCATATACTAATTACAAACATTAGATTGGTGTTACATCAGAAGGATAAGTAACAGATGTTCATAGTCTATAGAAATAACTTTACATTATACCGCTCTGACTGTTACTTCTACAAAGACATAAAAAGAGAACAGTGACTTTCGTTGTTATTTTATTATTATCTTGTATGTGGAGATGTCCTGAGACACAAAAGTTTTTTTAATGTAGTTGATGGTCTTTTGACTCAATTTGCAAATACAATGGCAGACGTCCACTCCTAAATTTTTCTCGCTTATGAACTTTCAATTGATGTTTCATCATTTGCTTTCTATAGCCAAATGCCTTACCACAAATATTACATATATGATCCTTTATACCCGTATGGTCTACTTTGAAATGTAGTTCTAGACTCCTCTTAGTATAGAAACCTCTCCCACATGCCTCACATTTAAAGTCATGATCAGGCTTATGGGTAAGCATATGTTTATTTAGATTGCTTTTATTCACAAATTTTGATGGACATGATGTACACTGATATGGTTTCTCTCCAGTATGGGATCTCATGTGCATCTTCAGAGATTCAGTAAACCTTCCTCTATAAGGACAGAGAGAACATTTATATGGTAGATCATAAAAGTGAGTGAGCCTGTGCCGTGTAAACTGACCTTGTACAATAAATTCTTTACCACAAATGTCACACACATATGTCTTTTCTGGCTTATGTAGAGCCATGTGCCTTTTGTAATATAAACTTGTATATGACTTCTTACATATGTGGCACACATGTCTCATGTTTTCATGCTCAGGTGATACCCTGTGGTTGGCATAATCTTTGAATGAATAAAATTCCAGATTGCATTTCTTACATTTGTAAAGATCATCTTGTTTTAATACTGTCTCTTTTCTGTACTCGTAGATGTTTATATCTTCTCTGTGGTCCTCTGTTTCTATTTCAATATCATCAGCTTCGTCAAATCTCTCATTATTCGTAGTCAACTCATATGTACGACGGAGGTTTTTATCAGACTGTTGAGCTGTTTTCCTGAACAATATGGCGCCCTGAAGAAGATCATGGCAGGGCTGACATAAATACTTAGGATATTCATCGTCTGAAACAAGTTCTATGTTTCCAAAAGTTTTTACTGCTTCCGAAAAATCATCACTATCATTTGATCCGAAGATTGGTATCATGCCTTCTTTAAGACAAATCCTACACGTCTGGATCTCGTTTTCAGTATCTTCAACTTTTACGGTGACTACTGCAGAAGAACCCTGATGCTCATTACTTCCTCTGTCGTCAATTGAAAAGCGTTTGAGCTTTTTTTTCCATGGACGAGCTCGTTTGCAATGTAACATTTTCAGTAACATTAGATGCCCAACCATGTTTAATTCTGAGGATCTTCATAGAAGTGAAACAAGTTATGATAATATAGTTTTATGTTTAAAACAAAATATACAATTGCGAGCCCCGATTTTCTAATGTTTCAATACCAGTGTATGAGTGTATAAGTATTATAGTTGTTTTGATAATGTTTTGATTGTCACTTGTCATTATTCCTGATCCTCTTTTAGTTTTATAGCAGTACGCTAAGCCAACGCTACAATGATTTATTGTTAAAATTTAAATGTTTCATGAGTATTATTATACAAGATTCACATTTTGTTTCTTGACTAATCGAGCTCGGGTCATCCCGAAAAAACAAACGTAAGTCAAAAGTCAAGCTGGCTCATAATAATACTATGAATCAAATGAAATAAAGAATGAGTATGATGTTGTCAGTGGTGTAGAGTGCTCGATATGTATCGATATGTGATAAAATATCGAGACATTTATTTGATATATCGAATCAGATCGACATTATCGAATCATTGAAGTCAATATATAATATCGATATATTTTATCCAATATATGAAATATCGTACGTAATTAGAATATTAGAATATTACCCCTCAACCACCCAAGAGGGGGGCGCACCCGATGAAGGCTTAGAGACCGTTATGGTCAAAGCCAACCCCTAGGTGGTGTTTAGTGGGTAGGCACGGGATTCTCCC
>DWDV01002966.1:0-11024 GCA_018245615.1 Mimoniades ocyalus | reverse complement strand
TTCTGGGTGGGAATCGAACCCACGACCCCCGGCGCAACAGTCAGGTTCACTAACCACTGCACCAACGGGCCAGTCTATGGTGGTAATATAATATAGTCCATATTATGTTTTTACGAAACATATATTTTATAATTAATTACTTACAAACCAAACACAGAAGTAAAAAATCTCCTTAGTATACGTACTACGCGTTTAATTTTCAGTTAAATACGACCTTAAGTTCAAAGGGCAGCAAATATTTAACTATGCAAAATGTTCAATCGAAAATTAAAATATGATAATTGCGTTAGAGTCGTTAACAAATCGTACTGTGTGTATTATATGATTGTATGACAACTCGTAGTACAAATTGAAGACAGTCATAATGCGACAGTAAAACGTCTATTTTGAACCGTCGCGTCGTTCTTCGTGAAACTGTCGTTCCTTCCTGTGAAATATAGGTACAGTCAGTCAATTTCCTTTCCTTAGCTTTTATTCGTTTGCCGCGAGCCAATAAGTCAATTTGTTTTCGCTACACCTTATGTCGTATATGATACGAAACTAGCAGGTAAATGTTCAAAACACAAAGCCTTGGTAAAATAATAAAAAAAACTTATAATAGTATATCTGATAGAGCGGCGTCAAAGATTGTTGTTATATTGTACAAACTGTATTTTTAACATAATTTGTCATAAATATGCGTCTCAAATAAATTGTAATAATTGTTTTTAAATAAGTTTTTCCTGTGTAGGTACCATTACAATACATGGGCAAGCTAAATTTTTAATGAAAACATGAAATTGAACACCAAAAGTAGCTTAGCACTCACACAAATCTAAGAAGAACACGCTATAAACAACAATTACATGTAGGATCAATAAGTTAATTAATTAACTATAAATATGTAAAATAGGACGTGAAATGGAGGAACACAGATGATTAATTTTTGTGGATGTCGGCAATATACAACTTTTCGTCCAATGTGTTTTAGTCGATATATGTATTTTAGTCGAAGCATGTTAATGTGTTAAAAATCTTTATTAATATCTATTTAGGGTGCGGACGACCGCTAAGAAAATATTTTTATATTCAGATAACGCAGTCGCATAGCAATAATAAAGTTATGCTGAGTCTACACTTTTATTTAGTGCGTCCACGTAAAAACCACGTCCATTCCTATCATTCATATCATTTTCCCGAAGGGGTAGCCATTGACCATTGCCATGCGCACGTCACGACATTCATTGTGAATAATAATAAAAAATATACTATACAAACAATATGTACATGTATTGAATTTAACAGAAGCAATCACGCGACTTGGATCAATCACTTTAAAAGGTTGATACGCGATTCGAACGAATAAAAATCTAAGACAGTGGAAAAATTGTAAAATTATGTATTTTCAGATATGGTGCACGCAAATCCTTGATTTTATCGCACTGCTTTGGTGAAAGCTCCATTTTATTCTACTGTTTGGTTTAACCTTCAAAGTAAACCGAAATACCTTCCGAGGACAAAACAAATCAAACATACAATGTTAGTGAAAGTTTATTAGCCAATTAAATTATACTACCAATATCACATAATAAAATTCACCCGTATAACTGATGTTTGATAAAGATTTTAATATGTTGAAAATACTAAAAGAATTTATTTTTTCGACATGTAAATTTTAGAAATTTTTTACATGTATATGTACCTACATATTTTTTATAGTTTTATTTTTATACATATTCATTTACCAATCGTATTCTAACAAACTAAAAATGCAATTTAAGACAACTTTATATATTTATAACTTCACGTTTATATACAAAAGTAGGTACCTACTCCTATATAATACTTTAATAGTTATAAAAACTAATACGCTTGTTTTCTGTAAATGTGTAAATGTTTTTTTAAATAACTACCTATTACTTAAATTTGAAAAATATAGTAGTGCCCGACCCGGAAATTGAACCCAGGACTTCCGATCGGCAGTTGCGCTTGCAAACAGCACAACCTACGAAGCAGTTTAGTCTAGTCTCTACTAATTAAGAATGAATACCGACAAGTCACCACATAGCTGATTAATTGTTTACTATTTGTTATATGCATGAAATAATACTCTACAAACCAGAGTTAATAAAACAAACAACGCTAAATACGAGAATATTGTACCGACAAAACTGACTTTTAACATTTCAACTGAAAAGCAACAGTGTCCAAGGTTTAAATTATTCCATTTCCATTATGTTTTGCAAACATTAAGCTTCACTGAGACCGCCTAAGAACCTCCGTGTTCGCCGGCTCTTTGTGGGACCCTAGAATTCACATCGCGTTGAATAAAAGCTTTGTATCTAATTCCAGGTCTGTTTTAGTATCCTATTGCAATGCGTGAACACGTTTGCTTTCATAAATACGACTACAATCGTCAGTATTATCAAATCTTCCACATGTCAATACCTATTAGTAAGTGGACAGAAAGTACCGCTACGGTAATATCGGACAATTTTAAATGCAGTAATTATTTACATTTTGATTAATCATTGTGTGTTGTATTAGTAATACTTGTAAGGTCGTGTTTTGTTCTCAAAGAAAAGCGTAATTCTACAGGGTAAGTATTTACTCGAGTGGTTCGTCGCCTAATGACACCGCGAGTTAGGTGTTGACCTTTTACACCGTATCGATTTGTTCTTATCGATATCTTATGACTCGATTGTCTGATATTGATTAACCGATTCAACGTTGCACGCGACTAAAATAGTGTACGACGTGCTCGGTGAAACCAGGACTAGACTATACTAGACCAGAAAATTTGAACCCAGGACCTTTCGATCGGCAATCGCACTTGCAATCAACACGACCAACAAGACAGTCCCAACGAGGCAAGTCGCAACGAGACAACACGACAACGAGATTAGTTGTTACATAAAATTCGATTCGTTATTCTGACTAATATTATACGCGTCGATATAATCTATCTACTCGTTTGGGAATCGTGTCTTCAAGTTTTTTCTTTATATATAATTCGATGTGTGCTAAGACTACCGTCAATATTTATACAAATTATACTGAAATCGGATTAAGTTAGGCCAAAGTGGTTTCATGCTTAGCGTACGTACGTACCTATCTACTACGAGTATGTCTTTATGTAGCGAGCTGCACCAGTTATAAGAACTTAATACAGATTAAGTAATAAAATTATGTAGAAATTTAACACGCGTATGTTCTCTCAAGGTAGCCTAACTAGTTATGAACCCAACTGAGCTCTGCCTTCCTGAGCTCCAGGCGATCTCTCCACAAAGACTATAATAATAAAAGTCTACATAATTTAATAATAAAAGTACCCAGTAAGATACCCACAAAATGTTTAATAATTAATAATATGTAATATTAAATAATAAAGCGTGTACGTACGTAGCGTGTACGTCGTACACACGAAATTAATTCAATTAATAAAATAAAAGCCCTTATAATCCGCCCTAGAGCTGTTCATCGCGAAGTTAGCTGCGAGAGTTGGGTCTGAACTAAAATTGTGTGCGAAGACATAATAAGTCTGTTATTGTTACATACAGTCGATCACGCACGTAAAAAATTCGGTTTCGTTTTTGATCGGAGCAGACATCTAAATGGGCAGTTTTGGTAACATTTCTAAATCGTGGGTACGTACTTGATTTCACATGCGTGTCCAGGCCACTCACGACACAAACGTCTCCAGTGCCGTCTGGATTTCACTCATACTTAATGTATCAAAGAATTGTGACGAGATGATAGAGATCCACATAAAAATCAAAACATAGCTTACAAAGATATTTTGCATTATTATTCTATTACGACGAGTCATGGTCAACAAATTAAACTAGCAATACCGCCTCAGAAGTCGCGACAGTTTAATTAAAATGTCAACCTAAAAGATCAAATCGGCAGAGATTCCATTTTACGTTCATGTAATTATTATACCTTTGTGGGCAATTAACTGTTTTCATTGTCTACAACGGCACGGAATAAAATACAGAGTTAAGAAAACGACACTGGTTGTCTTGTTATTTCATTTCAATTGATGTATCGAATGTAACTTATATAATTTTGTAAACCTGTAATTCCCGAAGAGGTACTCAAAGGAGTGTAGTACACTCCCACGTTTCACTAGTTATGTTTACGTCCTATTATGGAATAGGTGGTGAGCCTATTGACATAAACCGGGCACTCATTCAGACTCCTAGTCAGTGTTAGAAAATCTTAATTTAAAAAATCTAATAGTACACGACCCGGGATTTGAACCCAGGACCTTTCGATCGAGTACAGGAGGCAGTCTGTTCTATTTTAGCCGTTCTACGCTGGATTTCTAGGCGTTTGTTTCACTATGATTATACTTTATTTCATTGGATATCTGTTGTTTTTAGACAACAATGTGGGCTGTGTACTTCATTTTGTACTTTATAATTAAAATTTAAAAATTTCTAAGCAAAATATTTACAGAACGCGACAAAATCCTATTAAGTTCAGTTCCGTTAAACCACAGGCCTAAACTAATTATAAGGCTAGCGTTAATATCAACGTAGAGTAGGTCGCAAGACGTAAATTTACTGCTTAGCTAGAACGCAAAAAAAACTATGATGTTATAATATTTAGATTGGTGAAGTGTGTCGATATTATCTTGTTATAAGTCTCCTGCAGTAACTTTTTTCTCTTAAAATCAAATGAATATTACACTTGTAATAGGTCTGCAAAAAACTTTGGTAAACTCGATTTTGATACAAATCTAGAGATACAATAAATAGTTGAATTGAAATTGAATTGGGAATTGAAATAGTTAAATTCACGTACATTTTAAAAAGTATTAATTAATATTATAGCCCTTACCATTTACGTTAAAATGTAAAATAAAACTAAACATATTAACTTTCGTCAAGGGATAATTTTTTTACACAACAATAATTATATTATGATTGCCTAGTGATTGTAATTATAACAACATTTATGATTGATTGGTTGTTTTAGCGCAACAACATTTATGATTGACTAGTAGTTTTTAGTACAACAATATTTATGATTGATTGGTGGTTTTTAGTAAAACAATATTTATGATTGACGGGTGGTTTTTAGTACAACAATATTTATGATTGGCTGGTGGTTTTTAGTACAACAATATTTATGATTGACTGGTGCGTTTTAGTGCAACAATATTTATGATTGACTGGTGGTTTATAGTACAACATTATTTATGATTGACTGGTAAGTATGGAAACAGTGCCTGCGGAATGAGTGCTGACGTCAAGTCACGCTACTCCGACCCATGTGTTTTCGAATTCCCCTACAGTTAGGATTTGTGCTATTTAGAGGGTGGTAGATTATTGTTATGTGTTAATACACGCCTCTTACATTAGTTTTGTTGTACAAACTTTAACATTAAGTCGCAATATACTAATGAATGATATATCAATTAACTAATTTAATAGTGCTCAGACTATGAAACATACTTATAAGTACGTAATATAATAATCTAAGATTATATAAAATCGTTATAAGTTTCTTCAGTTTAATTGAAATGTTACAAAAAAATATTTTGCTATTACACTAGATTTTTTTGTCACTTGCGACCTACGTACGTCTTAATGATAAAAAAGCCTACGGATCTGGTTTTGCAGCTCTGGTTTAATTCATTTTTTTTTTCAAATACCTAAGAGATAGATATCAGTTAAATGATAGCAAAAAGTAAGATGTAAGATGAAATATGATCGAAACCTGGTACTTGGGATATCCACAATTTTCGTTGTTGTTAGGACAGCGAAAAATTATGCAGAAACTGTATTCGTAAATCTTCGTGATATGTAGATTTCAAATAAATACTTTAAATTTCGAAGAGAACAAGTAAATTTGAACACATGAACGTTTCAATCAGCTTTTATAAGTGTATTACATTGATAGATTGACAAACGTTCCAACTTAATTCTTAGTGATTGTTAGTGACCTTTACACTACAGTTCATTTGAGTATAAAATCCGTACATAAGCTGCGAAGACTATTTAATATCAGATGCCTTGCAGGGCTGATTCTGTATGTTATACATAAAAGAAAAACTCTTGCTGTAGTAAGTACCTACTAAGTCCTTCCATGTGGATGAGGGCAAGTTGAAAATTAAAAATTATTACGACCCCCTCTTACCGTACGGCCTTGTTTCTATTTTCATCGAAGCGGGTTGTTTAAGGACGATTTGCTTAAAATACATGATCTAAATGCAAACAAGGTCATTTACACGATGTGCATACTGTAGGTACATACCCTTCTGGTTCAAAGAGCCGAACTCTAACTGATTTTATTTTAACCGAACTAAGTGTACAATTAAAAAAAGAATTGTAATCATTTCATTGGCCTTAATATTATTTGCAAGATAAACTTACTGTGTAAAAAGATAACAACTCTCTAAAAAGATAACTTCTTTGTATTTTAAAAGTAACTAGCAAATATGTCCTCTACTTGATATTGACATACGAATATTTTTAGCATCTCTATACTTTACAATTAATTTCAGCTGTTATAAAATTGTATTAGAACTTGCGTTGACATCGTTTTTAACTATTAATGCTTTTACTTATACAATAAGTCTGACAATACTTTAATGTTTCGTTTGGGAACTTATTTGAAAGCGACTTTAGTTTCACACTGCGGTTCCCTGACGTTCGTAAAAATCTGTCATTTTGTGGAGTTCAGATTTTTCGTCACTACCTTATATTTGATGTTTATGTATTATAATACAACTATACATAAACAGTAATAGTTAGTTCATTTTGTTTTTAGTCAAACATTGAATGCCAACGATTAATTATTTGAATTCAAGGCTACTTGTGTGCTAGCCTAATCCAACGTTTAGTTCCATTTCGTTCCGTTATTTGCACCTTGAATTACCATCAATCAACAGTTTGTGGTCCAGACCGAGGATAATCGGCGGCCTATTTGTGGGAATTACTCCAACTGCGGCTACCTAAATTAAGACGGTATCTGGCTACTGTTGCGTCCTTGCGCCCTCCGCGTGTTTATTTTAAAAATAGGATTTTATCTTTGTTAAATTCCTTATCAACGTAACGTCACTGGGCACGAATCCAAACTGAGTCACTACTAGTAATTTACACTAGAAACTCTAAGTTAGTACCCGGACCCAGGATTTTAAGCCAGACATCTCAATCAGCAGTCGCACTTCCAATCACTTGACCAATAAAGCATCATTCTTTATGTCATGTAATTCTTTATCAAATGTCTTTGTTAAATACTCTTCGTTAAAAGAGGCTGAAGAAGTTTGAGTCTCTTGTTTAATTTGTAAAACGAGGTAAACACGAGCATCTAAATTAAGATACTACATAATGTAACAAATTGTAATTTTCGCTTAAAAACATTAACAGAATGTAGCCAAAGAAAGCCCTATGAAGTTCTATATAAGATAGTAATATTCATCGTCGTCATTCCATTATAACTTCAATATTGTAATATAACATCACACTGTTTTTCCCCGAAATATAGTTAGGATAGGGTAGTGCTCTACATTTCACTTGTTAAGTCTCATGTTATAAGGTGAGAACAGGCGATAACATTATTGACGCAGTCAAACATTTACAGTATACTATAGAAAGTTGAATTGTTTATCAATGAACAGTTCTTTCAAAGGCTAAAAGGTTGTTTATACTTGCGATAGAAAATCTTTTGATACAACCACGGCTGCATCGTTCCTGCGCTGGAAAATTTCCATGTCGTTAAATTCTTTTACAGTCCTTTCAACTGCAACTTTGAAGCAATTGCTTGTAAAAACAATATAATATGCTAGGTTCGTGTCAGTTCCCTAGATAGCTGATAATGCAGTCAAAGAGAAATTTAAGCAAATGCGTTATATCGAGTCTTATTACATTTAATTATTTATTATTAGGTTTTAACAAAACCACTATGTATTTATGCAATATATTTATTAAACTATCGTTTTAATGTTAAAAACAAATTTGATTTTCAAATTTCTCTATCTTGACGATGTACGTCCCGTTAAATTGATTTTGAAAACTACCCGCCACTTTTGGCAATATATGTTTATTGACAATTATGCTCTTAAAAATTGTTACACCTATAGTATTTTTGACATATTGCAGCTTGTGTTTTAGTATAATTACCACAAATGTCAAACAGAGTTAGGATATTTTAAAAATTATGTACCAGCAAACCTGAGTTTGTGTGTGCCTATGAAAATTAGTTCACCTACCACGTAGAGAAACGTTATAATCGTATTATTATCATTTATTAATCAATCAGTTCGCAAAACAGTGTAATATATCCGATGTTCAACATTTCGTGTATCGTAAATCTTAAGCAAAACAATCGAGCTCAAAGTATTACTACAAAGACGTAACGTCGCGCCTGTAATTACCGAAGAGATAGGTAGAAGAGGGTAGTACAGGCTCACGTTTCCGCAGTTATGTCCCAACATGAAACATTGGAATTGAGCCTATTGCCATACACCGGAAAAAAAGCCAGACTCCGACTCACTGCTAGAAGTTTTAACTAGAAAATTGTAACTTATGAAAATCCAATAATGCCCGAACCTCGGTTCGCACCCGGGACATGTTGATCAACAGTCGCACTTGCAAATCACCCGACCAACGCAACGAGGCAGTGAGTTTTGTCTATATCGTTTAATTTTAACGCGTACTTACATATGTTTTCCCAAAGATATTACTCTAAAAAACTACTTATTATCCCTCGGGACCGGACGTATGGTGCTATTAAACTGCCAACATAAAGTAACTATTATTGATTGTGTAAGTTTGATATTAGTTATTATGTAAAGTTTCAGTGTACCATAATTACAAATAAAATAATAGATTATGTCGTCAAGATCTACGATTCTCTGTAGATTACCCCACTTTTGATTAAGCGTGAAACTACAGTTATATTTTATGTTTACAGCCCAAACACTCAATCTAAATGGAAGTTTCCTAATTACGCAGATACACCGCATAACATATGAAGATGTTATTATATCTTTTAGTTCGTGTTAAGCCAACAAACATTGGCGTTGTTATAAGAATTAAGTTGACCTTGAACTCTACCTTCCCGTCAAGATAAGTAATATTATATTACAATGTCAATATACATTACTTACGCCTTGTATGATTTCGGAGAATATCTTACGAGTGCTTACCTACTTATATACGTGTGTAACAGAAAGACATTATGTCACACTTAGCTGGGCACGGGACCACAGCCATAAATTAAATACAACGCACTGTCAGAGCCCAATTACTGGTGAGTTATTGTCTCGACGTACGTGTCATAGCGAGACGACGCAAGAGAGGAGAATGACGGCGTTATGAGTTCTGCTAAGTCCTTAATTATTAACGGCGCGTGGTGCGGCTTGGGATGAGAGGTAATAATTGTGTTTTGGGATATTAAGGCGGCGAGTCGGCAATGAACTTGAGAAGGCCGGAGGTGTGTCTTGCACGTTGCAGGCGCCCAAGGCCGACCCACCGCATAGCATTGTATTACCCACATCGATTTATCGACCGGCGCGCGCCGGCCTCTCCATCGCCCGCCGCACCCCTCTGCCTCTTCCCACCTATAAGTCGCCTTATTTGGCGACTTTTATCTGCCGTTTTCTCTGCGCCTAATGTCAGTCGCGCTACCTACGTAAAGTATATTAAAGATTGCGGTGTGCTAACAGACGAAGAGAGGTAATTCACACACAGTGCGACACACATTATCTTCCGTATTGTTTTAGTACTTCTGGTGAAAATATTTGTAAAACTATTTTCAAATTATACGTGTAGGTACTATTGAATATTGCGAATGACTTATATTTTGTGTATCTAAATATTTTATTGGTTGGTGCTGGAAAACTGAATAAGGGTTATACATAATTAATTATTACTTTGACAAGCTTATTCAAATTTTATTCCACGAGACGTGGACATACACGTTTCATCTTTCTTTGTGAACACGACAAACACATGTTGTTGTTTACTCGTCGCGCGCTATGTATTTATGTGTGTTTTGCGCTGGTGTTAGTATTGCAAATAATGTGTGTTTTGTGCACGTTTTCGATGAATAAACATAGTTATGTGTTTTTATATAGCGCGAGTGAGACAATTTAATGGGATTATGCGACATATGTAAGTTTGCGTCGACAGTGTATTTCGTAAGTTGCCCGAACAGAAGGCGGGGATCCGTTGGGCCCGGACCTCGTTAGACGACGCGATAGTCTGCATACAGAGTAACCTTAAGTTAATTTACAGCGAAGACTGCTCCCGAGGGACGCGGCCGCTGATCTTGCCAAACGATGCTTTGATATGCTTTACTATTCCACACGTGGCCTGGAATTTATTTATCGATAAGTAGTTAAAAGTTGGCTTTGGTGTTTTTCTAAATTACACATCAATAATTGCTATGAAGTATATGTGACGTGGCTCGATGGTTGAAAGCTGAATGTGTCAGGTTATTTGATTGATACCGGTTCTTTGTCACGCACACAATCAAACGGGTAGTGATTGGTAGATGTATATTTATTGCATAATTTATGCCTACCTATATTACCACTGTTCATTAAAAACGTAATAATTATTTTTGTTCTTCATCAGTAGCAATTCGACATGATAAATTTACGGTATTTACAAAACGATTTTCATATTAGGAATTGAGGCTTAGTTACTTTCAATTAATATTTATAACAGTTAATATTATAACAGTTGCGTGTAATTAAATCTGAAAAAAAAACACTAGGCGTAAAAAAATCGTGTTCTTATATCAAAATGTAATTGATTTCTTATAAAAAAATTCACATATTCAAGCGACGAGCATAATACGTTAAACATGAATAATGGTTTATTATGATTGATGTCTTTATATAACAAAATTCCTAATTTTCTTTCCCGAAAAAATTCTGGGACAGACTCGTCTTGACAAATGTAATACTCCCCCACCTTGCCATAGTACAGATTTCAGATCACGTCTCTGTAATGGTGATAATTTTTCTTTTACTTATGCCCTGGTGTCTTACGGTTCTTTTTGATTGCGCCTCTTTTATAGTA
>DWDV01002965.1:0-11026 GCA_018245615.1 Mimoniades ocyalus | reverse complement strand
AACACAATAATTATACTCGTCACACGTGCTCGTCTGCTGAAGAAACTTTTGACCTAGCCCAGGGGAGGGGGGTCATGATCCCCCCCCCCCGGACCCGCCCTTGAATTCAATGCAAATGCATGGGAGCAATGGAAAAAAAATATTATGTTTGTTTTAACTAGATGGTATGATGATTTAAAAATATTTCTTTTTTGAAAATGTCACTGAAAGAAATATTGCATACGCATGAGACCTATGAAATTATTGATTTCTCCAACATTTCTGATCGATCAATATTTTTATGGATAACCAAAATATCACGTTCCGGTGTGAAAACTTCTACAAATTAAACATTATTACTGTTACCACACAACAGAATCATTTGACACACATCGCGCTTCAATCGTTCGCATCAAAATAGCCATGTGGTAGGTACTTGGAATTCTAAAAATTCCGCCCCATCGAGTGTCAGGTCTCGGAGAATATAACGATATCAGGAAACAGCGTAAGCTGAGACAGCTATCACTTCTGCTATATTGCTAGTAATCGACACCGCACGATGTACGTTGGGAGGCCTATTCTAGATAGTTCTACCGCATGTATGCCCATCAAAGGTTATTTTTAATCGAGCAGGCAGCTGGTACCAGTAGACGCTACCGCTCAGAGACATCAGCGACGAACCTCAAATAGGGTTTAATAATAAGTTGAAATACATCGAAGTGAAATGGGAAATGTTAATAATATATTGGCAATGTACAAGCAACTTTAAAAAAATCAGGGATTTTCGGAATTAGTATTTATAAATTTTAATTTGCTTTTAGTGAGAATCTATGAAATTAATTATAGGGTCTCTAGTGGTTTCGTTCTTGTTTATTTTTATATTGCCACGCGAGTTCACGTTCGCTGCAGGCAAGGGACTGAGTACCAAATATCTCTAACCTCACAGAACTGAGTTTCTTCTGTACCCATTATTACCCTTTTCATACTTAATTTTTTCTAGTAGTTTTGTATGAAATATAGCGCAGTGCCTTACCTTGCCTACTTGAAGTTGTTTGTAACAAACATGTTGGATAATAATTAAAAGGTACCATTAAATTAGTCACAATTCTACATTTTCTCATATTATTGTCAGCTTATTAGCTTTGAATCGGAAGAGAGAGATTGCAGTAAGATTTGAGTGATGAATTAGTAGCAATGCATGAAGCTTGCAAATACGACATTACCTGTCGGTACTACCAAAAACAAGATCGACCTACCCACAGTACATGTTCAAGACTGTTATGAACGAAGTCTTTATAAATGTTTTAGACTCAAATATGACTGACGATTTACTGAAGTTTCTTTTAACGTCGATTAAAAATATAATGATGCTTCGGCTGTAGTTATATATAGTGAAGTAACCACAAGGGATGCTCTATGAGGCAGATTTGGAACTAAAAACTACTAGCTATTGTTTGTAGATAGTACGTTACAAGTATTGGGTAAGTACTGTCTTAGTCAATTACCATGAGTATATATAGTACTTACGCTCTACACCTCGTTATCTATAAAAACAATTAGTCTCACGTGGTGTCGTAGGTACATCGTGCCTACGTCATAATATGACACGAGCGATCCTATGTCACGACAGACCACCAAGTCGGAAACTTGAAGCGCTAGTGATTCCAAATTTAAAGGAAAGCGGTTGGCGCCGCATCTGACACCGCAGTTTCCGCGAACGCCGCCAGAGGCGCCACTATGGTGGGAACGCTTTTGCATTGTTTCGCGATTTCACCCGATTCTTTCATCTTGACACGATGTTTCTGGAACGTTCTTTATGTGTAAAGTGATTAAGTGTATTTATTGCGATATATTGTTTTTATTTAAACATCATGTAAACAATTTGAAAATTGAAAATCGATTTGTCTAATACCTAATTGTTATTAGACAAATCGATTTTCAATTTTGTTCTAATTTCAATCAATCACACAATTTAAAAATAATAAGTGACATAGGTATATTTGGTATGATTTACAAAACTTATTGTACATGTATTGTAGAATGTATGTATTGTATGATGTATGTATGTAGGATGTATGTATTGTAGAATTATTATTATTATTATATGTGTGGGTTAGATTACTCATGTATTACCAGATTCGAGTCATATGTTAGTTGAGTGGTTCAATGGGATTTTTCGCATTTGAAATGCCTAATAAAGGCTCGGGGTCTGAATTCGTCCAGGGCAATAAGCTCACGCCTTATTTCATAATAACTGGTAAAATGGGAATGTAGTACACGCCTCTGCCTACCTCTTCGGAGATACGGGCATGATGTTACGTTTACTATTTTGGTACAGTAGTCCATAGACAAATTTGAAAACTTACCGAAGCAACGTTAAAACACTGGATTGTTTCAAGCTAGTGTTAAATATGATGAAACTATTTCATCACCTCTATTATTAATCGGTAATATAAATATGAATCGGTTGATTATTCCATTGTTTTTCTCGTTATTCTCACGTTAACGTAAATAAAAACACATTCACGTCACCACAAGTGCTATGCCACTCATTAGAAAACTCGCATTCCAGTTAATCCAAACAAATATCTATGAAGATTGAAAACATTTAATCAGACCATTGTGGATGTGTTTAAGTATTTCTCGCTGTGTTATTTTTTATAATAAACAATAGCGAGAAATAGAGCAAGCGCATTTCGTGTCGAATGGTTACGTTTTGACGATCCTGCACCCAAACATGGCAACATTGTTGAGATTTTTCAAAGGTGTTATCGAGTTGAGATAAATGGTACATTTGTATTTGATTTGAACAATTAAATAACGACGTCATAACAGCTGAGAAAAGTCATAATGTTTAATATAGATATTAATTTAGGTAATCTATTGAAAAAAGACTGACTGCAATAGGATGATGATGATGATGATGAAAGGAATAAAAGAAATAAATATACATATTCTTTGTGTTGCCAGAATATGTTTAACTCAAATATAGTTTACTCCCCATTGACCAATTTGAAAAGACTTATGTTTAGGTATTAGCGAGGAACAACATGACTAACATGTGAACGATTGACAAGTTGAATTAATCGTAACCAATTACTCAGCATACCCAATGAGATATCAGAGTTTCCTGACGAGGCGATCTTGAAAATTTCCCTCACTGAGGAAGGGTGATTATTTTCAAATATCGCACAAGACAATGGCCATTGTTGACGAGACTACGTCAGCGTTCCGGAGACCACTCGGAGATACAGAGCTGCTTCGTGCAGCACCGATTCTTCTCTTAACAATGATTTTGATGATGCGAACTTCACAACCGACTTCCGAAAAACGTAAAAGACGGATCGTATGTTGATAGATGTGAATCACTGTCATATCGACTTTCATTGATGTATGGAATTGTAGGTAAACTGGATTACAGGATTGAATGGTGCCAAGTGTCTTGTTATTTATTTCGCATGTCATAAAACCATTCGAGTATTTCTTTCGTGACCAGAGTGTTTGATAACTAGAAACTTCTCATTGTAATATCTATTGTAGCAAACAGTTTTGCATGTCTTTTGACTGAAACAGGAAAAGAAGGTACTTCTGTTGTGTATATATTCACGTGTCACTCAAGTGCTTCTAACCGTCATTACTACAGCATAATTTTATCACCATTATCAACCACTTTATCCGATCTACTGTCGCACGTGGGTCTCCTTTTAGGATTCTAACGCCCTAGAGAACATTATAGATTACTCTAAACTATGCAGGTGTCCCATAAAATCAATGTATATACGAGTATGTATTAGTATATCATGTATATAACTGACAAAATAAATCAATACACTACGCCCCGAGCAGTTACGTATAACGTAACTGGCGTAACGTGGGAGTCACTGCACTCCTTTGCCTAACCCTTCAGAGAAATGCAGGGGCAATGTCGTATCGAAATAATGAAAATATAAGCAATATTTCCTCAGAGCATTTTTCGCAATAACACGAAGCAAACCAAATCCGATCCGTCTGCGAGTATTCGAGCTGAAGTGCCTCGCTCGGTTGCATCCGCGATAACGCGGCGATCGCTTATCAGATAACGTATCAGCACTGCAGATTGCGCTCGCTGCACACTACTGCATCCCGTAACTACAGTACATCGGAACCTGTGTTGCACTGTAGCTGTAGAGCCACGCAAATAGCGAGTGACGAGATTGAGACGCGCAGGATGAGTACATTGAGTTGTCGTGAGTACATTGCGCTTTTGCAGTGTGTCTTGTATGTATTTTGTATGTGTGTATGTATTTTAGTAGCGAGTAGTGTGTATGTATTGTAGTGTGCATGTATTTTATGAGTTTTTATTCATTGTACAACAAAGATCACACGAGGCTTAGGGCGCAAAATGCGGTCTCTTTCGGGCCTCTTCACCTCCTTTATTTTCCTTTATTGGCGATCTATTGATATACGGTGACTGACGCCATTGGCGCTTGTGACCATTTACAATCAAAAGATTCGTCTTTTCGTTCGCTAGTTTGTAGCGAGTTTGCGCTGTGACAACCAGACGGTTGATAAATATACGTGTATGTGTTTCTTAATACGTATCTAGTCGATAACAATGCACACTGACATAGAACAAATATTCTGAACACAAATAGGTATACAAGTCGGGAATCGAACGCACAACCTCGGCCTCAACTATTAAAAGCATTATCCATTGCATCAACAGTCTCTTCATAAGAATAATAGAAGATATAAAACTTCTTCCTCCTTATTATTTAACGCTGCAACAGATTTAACCGTGAATATCGATAGTTTTAAGTAGATATACCTACTCTTTAAAATTAGCGAATGATATCAGGTCGGTTAATTCGGTCGCTATGCAGACGCCAGTGCGATAAATATTCTGGGGAACTCCTGACGTTGTAAATACTATTGCCGTTTAACAAAAATATCTGCCGTGTTATGCATGTCGTTCATTCATTCTCATTTCTTTATTCATTCTAAAACATTTAGTGCTGCTTTTTAATCTAGAACTCAGTACAGTACATTTTCATTACCGTTTACTGGTTTTAGACTTCGAGTAGCATCAGTAAATGGTTAAGTTGAGGTAATAGGTACATATGTATGATCTGTTTGCCAAACAGCGTTTGGCCAGCGTGGCAGACTATGGCCTTACTCCTTTGAATCCTGAGAGGAGGCTGTGATCAACAGTGGAAATATAAGCTGATGATGACGTGTCTGATCAGTGTTGAAATAAAAGGAAAGGAACATGAAAATATTATTACCGAAAAACGTTGTGTATTAAAAGACTACGAATTAACTTTTTCCTTATAGTGTCTGTCATATAAACTAACGTTAGAATAATCTCACGTGTTCATACAAATACTTGAAATTGTCTGTAGTAGATGCCCGATGTGTGGCAATAAACACACCGGATCATATGAGACATTATAACAAACATATCTGACGAAAAATAGGAGTTGTACAATGCTCTGCTACCGCATCAGGGATATGCATGCATGAAACTACGTATTATAAATTAAAAGACAAGTAATAAACTGTTTAATTCAACATCAATCTTCAATCTTGTACACTTGTAAGCTTCAACGTCACAAGAATCCGGCGTGTACAAATAGCAGCCACATATATACGTACATATCTATAATAAATTCAAACAAAAACAAGTGGAGTTCGCGCGTTGAAGAAAAATATCTCATAGTTTACGTCGCAAGCACAACACGGCATTGTGAGCGAGTGTCAACACTGGACAGCGGCTACTGGGGGCGATACAACAAACATTCGCTTCAAGGAACACTCTTGCTGGAATTTACTATGTTTTGATAGGGTGTCCGAGAAAACTACAGCCAATATCCGAGCTCCGTATCAATCGATTAACACTGGATTCCTCGCTTACGGTGTAGGTGGGTACTGATTTCATACGAAGATCGCTTCGTATGTCACTGTTTGAATGTCGGATCGCAATAGAACAGAACGTAATTGATAATATTATAATTACTGCGTAGTCTAATTTTAGTTTGTTATATCTGTTAAAACCGAATTGTACAACTGTACAAGTGAATTTATTTAAATATAGGTAAATCTGTGTTGGCATACGAGACTTTGAATTTCCATAATCCAGATTAGTAAAAAGCCGTCTTATTAAAGACCTTATCGCCTTATAAAAAGTAATTGAGAAAAGTTCAATCGAACCTTCGAATTTTAATCAAAATCTTTTCATTTTTCTTTCGTTCCTACTGTAGAGACAGGCTTCAAACTAATCAGTTGTTACTGAATAAAAAAATATATAAATAGTAAAACACTTAATTAGACGTAATTAACATTAATCGTATTAAATATGTCTTCCAATGCTGTTGCACGACTAAAGAATAATGTCCAAATAAGTGAGTCACAAGTATACAGGTAGGGCCGAGAGAGACAGCGAGATTATGAAATGCGATCCAGTATAATTGAATACTAAATTGGAACACTAAAACTTATTATTATTACATGAAGAATTCGGCATGAAGTAGGTATCAGAGCCCGAATTTTACATCTTTGAAACGTTCAAATACTTTTGTTACATTCAAATTCTTTAATTCTCGGAACCATAGAGTTCGGGATATTAAATTACGTTTACACGTACGCATGTACGTGCGCATCTAAGTCTAGATTATAATATACAAGACGTTAACTCTAGACGATGTGGGTTAGTTGCGTAATCACGGTATCGGGCACTCTTATCATTATCAGGCAGCGCTGGAGTGGCGTCGTCCTTCCACTGTTCGTACGATTGCACGTATCGCTAATGCGAATGTCCTTTCCGTTTCATCAAATTGTCGTTACAACACAATGAAAACACATAGCGTGGAATCCAATTAAAATAAGAACATAGGTATATTCTAAATACAAATTTCAATATTGAACCCCATGTAGACGTCTATCTACCCTATGTAGACGTCGATCTACATAGACGTCGATTCAAGAAACCATTTCCGGTTACAGTTCTGCTGGACGAATTTAGTTATAGGAATAAGATTATTTATAAAAGAATTGAGATACGTCTATATTATGTTTTCATTCTTGTTTGCTTTCCATACGAATATGGCCTTATTATGAGAGGAATTCGTATAAAAAGTTATAATTATAAAAGTATTGACACTGTTCATCATAATGATAATGATTATGAAAAATATACATACCTATACCTATATGTATGACAATACCGTGGCAATTAACATAAAGTTGCCTGCGTGCTGTCTGCTACTTCCTTAGCGTAATGGACAAATAAATAAAAAATATGGGCATGTGGGTAATAAGTGAACAAATCGTTTTGTTTCAGCATGATGGACTCTGGAGGGGCGGGGATCGCAGAATCTCCCCCCACATATCATCGTAGTTACGAGCAGTATGTTCAGGGAGCAGTGGAAAATAGTACCGACTCCACTCAGGACCAGACCAGCCCTGAGCTCGTAGTTTGGTCCACGCTGCCATACGGCTTGGACTACAGAGCTCAGTACGACTATAGAAGTCCATATGACACATCTAGAGATTATTCTACGCAGCAGTATGCCAGAGCGCCTTTCACTACGAAGATGGGGCAAGCCAAGGCGTTAAAGGAAGCCAGGATAAGGCGACCTATGAACGCGTTCATGGTCTGGGCTAAGGTGGAACGCAAGAAATTGGCCGATGAAAATCCCGATCTCCACAACGCTGACTTGAGCAAGATGTTAGGTAAGTTGATGATTTATTACTTATATTTTTTAAAACGGAAGTACTGTATTAAATCATAACATTCAAAGATAAAAAAAATAGCTCATTAATGCAAATTAATCTTAAATAGAAGTTTCAAAAGTCTTAAATAAAATTGATACCAAACTCAAAAAATGCATAAACAATTGAAGTTGTGTTTTAAAATATGCCTGAATAGCACTGAAATCATTTACTTATTTTTTAATTTATTGCTGTTTCTGCTTCCCTAGCCAGGCGTCTCTGACTAAAACTGTACTACATCGAATTAAAAAAAATCAAAACTAATTCTCAAACCATAGACAAGACCCCTATCATGAGTCAGCGGAACTAGCAATCTTCACTGCAGGCGATTTGAAATTCAAATGTACGAAACGACCAGTTTGAAAAATTCTTAACCATGTTTCTATCTCCTTACGCTACCCTATTAGCATATTATTATTGTTATTATTATATTAGGTACGAGTTTTTTTCCCTTAACCGTTTTGTGTCAAATTTTAATAACCTGTCAGCTCGAAAATAAAAATACAAATCGAAGCGTGTAACAATTTTGACTGAATTATTTATCACCGCATACAAATATGTCCATCTTTCTATGGCCTTTTAAGAGTACCTTAAGGTCTACATCAAGTTCTAACAGCTGTTTTCTGACAAAAATAACCGAAAACCATTGGTTAATATACTTTATAAAACATAGAAGCTATTAAAAATGACTATAGTGCTCTCTGAAGAAAGACATAGCAGCTATCATTTAAGGTAAACATCGTTCACGATCTGCTCCCGCTGCAAGGCTCAAAGCACTACATATAATTTTCGTTAGTTCTAAAACTAACAAAGCATCCCAATAACATACATATTAGACACATATCATTTGTAATAATCTCGGCAAACCTTGCTGATGTTTATAAGGATGGGCCTTAGGTGTTTTCTGTATCTAGTACCTAACAAACGCAACATTACACCTGTGATTCCCGAAGAGGTAGACAGATGAGTGTAGTACACTCCTACGTTTCACCAGTTACATTTACGTCCCATTGTAGAATAGGGCGTGAGCCTATTGCCATACACCGGGCCGTATCTGGTACTTCACATAATCTATAATTGTCTAGGGCTCGTGAAGACTGCCAAGCTGAAACAGCCAGCGTGGCATATGGCTGCCTTGACCCTTCTCACTCTGAGAGAAGTATATCCTCACATTTTTATTTATAGTGCGAGGTTTAAACGGTTGACGATGGTGATAGTTTTATTAAAGTTTTTGCAGTGAATGAAAAGTTTTTTCATGTAGTTATTAATACCACTTGGCGTTAAGTCCACCCATTGTTACCAACAAGAAAGGATAAATAAATAAAATGAATAATTATTGGGTATTTATTACGTTTATTCTTATTAGGAAACTTAACAGATGTTCCTTTAACGAGTTTTATACATAATTACGAGTAAGTATAATTATGTATCTAACGTTTCTGCAGGACATCTTGATTTAACTTATGTACATAAAAAAAGTTATTTATTATTATACATGGTGCTTTGTTTATGTTGTGTAATAAAATGTGATATGAAACGAGTCCCCAGTAGTGACCTGGAGTCTGGATTTAAACGTACGTAACATCACGCCTGTAATCCCCGAAAAGGTAGGCAGAGGAATGTAGAACACTCCCACGTTTCACCAGTTACGTTTACGTCCCACTACGGAATAGGTGGTGTGCCTATTGCCATACACCGGGCACATATCCAGACTCTCAACAACTGGTAGAAAATATAAAATAGAAAAATCTATTATTGCCCGACCAGGGATTTGAACCCAGAACCTCTCGATTGGCAGTCGCGCTGGCAACCAACACCATCAACGAGGCAGTCAAGTGCATATAACTGATAAAAAACCTATACCAAAGATCCCTTAAACTACAACTTAGAAGAATGTACTTAGAAATACGTATTAAGCAATCATATCCTAGTAGCTCAGGAGTCAGTCTTTGATTCGGGTAGTTTAAGGCTTGAATCCTTGGCACGTTTACATGAATCTTCCTTCTGTTAACACTAAGTGTAACTCTATAACCGTGTAGGAAATCATTATGAAGGATTCTTTTATAGTTTTTTTTATATGTCTACGTGTTGTGCTATAAAGTGATTTGTATTTGTATGAGGGAACCTGAAAGCTTGAACATTTGCCATAATGTTCTGGAATGAACGTGAGGCCTGCAAATAGCCGTTGGGCCAGAGTGATAAGCTGTAACTGCAGTCATTTCCATTCTGTAAGGAGATATGCGTCTACCGATAGAATTTTAATACGCGATGATTTGATGATTTAATGACTGGCGAAGGTTAAAATGCTATGACATGGTCTTAAAATCCATGATCATCGACAGAGATCTCGTCTCAGAAAGAGACTGCCACGCTAGCGCAGTGCGACTTGGCAAACTTCAAACACCTTACAGAACATCAGAGAGTAGACCTGTTTATTTAGATTCACAAGTTTCCTTAAAACAAACCAATACAAATATAATGAAAAAGTTAAAAGGGAATGTAAGCCTTAAATATGCATTATTAAGTGTATATAAATTTCAAAAATAACAAAAATGAAAAGAAATAATTCAAAAAATATATTTTATCAACAATATCGTAATGCAATCTGGTAAAAAATACAAAACAAGTATTACATAAATATAATTAGATATAACACCATTCAACATAATATTTTACGACGCATCGTAACAATGAATTGTTGCTAATCACCGTTTTTATAGACTTAATTTATTCGTACTTGTTCACGTCAACTTACGAGCACGGTCACGATGTGTCGAACTTTGTGACATTTATAGAAATATATTTATTTATGTGTTCAGGTACATAATACAAGTGAATATTTTAAGTCATTCCTAGTATTCACATGGTACAAAGGAGAGTCGGGGACAGGGAGTGTACCCCTGCGAGAGGGGAGAGGGCAAAATCCGCCAATTCTCAATTTGAAAAAAGTTTTACTAACCGCCTCTTTAGTACTGTCACTCCAGGCGACCAATATTGGCAAATTGTAGGAAAAACCACCGCGCCTATATCCACCAGTGTCATGTGAACAAGCAATTATTTACATTACAGAGATATATTTATCTACACTGATTACATCTAAAGTCTTATGACGATATATTTTATTAAAAAAATGCCCAATGAACCTGAGTCCCGTTACCGAAGAAACCGGATAGAACCGGTTGAGTTTGAATATTTACAGTTTGGAGCGGATAGCTTCGATCCGACCGGCGGCGGAGCGCTGCAGGTCGGTGAGCTTCATCGCGAGCCCCATGTTGCCTTGGATCTTAATCTTGCCCTG
>DWDV01002964.1:0-11026 GCA_018245615.1 Mimoniades ocyalus | reverse complement strand
CACGTAGAGGAAATGCGCGCGGAGGCGCTCCACGGCCACTAAAACATGTTTACAATCGCCGTAAAAACCGCTGTCAAACATGGACGTAACAAAGCCGAGTGCAGTAGCCAATAAAGTCGTTTCTTACAGTCAAACGGTTGATTGTAGCACTTTTAATTGGGGGGAGTGGGGGATTGTGATTAATGCCATCTGATAAACGTAAAGCCGCGCTCGCATGGAAAAGAAAGAAAACTATTGTGTACGAAAGCCACACATTAACCTAATTCGTTTTAATTGACCAAACTAATCATTTGTGAGCATTTCTGTGTTAGTACACATTTAGCGGGCGTTAATATATGCGTTTGGATAAGCGTTCGGCCTCGACTCACGAGAGCGGTTCTACGGTTTCGGTGGACGCTCAAATGACTTAAGTGACGACTCAAAATATGTATGTATATCGGATAGAGTTTGATTAACTGTGAATTACTGGTAATATGTTAAAGTTAATAGCTGTAGAATATGTGCTTGATAAATATTGTTATTTTATTAGTGTCGTTGTAATATTACATCAATATAAATTAATTATAGCTCATTGCAAATATAATTATTTATTTAAATAATTGTAAATGGAATTACGATCCTCCTACATGAGTGTGAGAAAATTCAAGAATTTAATATAATATATACATAATTTCAAATGTGATCATTATATTAAAATATTTATTACTTTATACACAATACATCAATAAGAATTGTTTATTGAAATCTTAGTAATCAAAGCGGTAATTTAAATTTTTTCAACAAAAAATAAAACCAATTTTTTATGCATTCCGTTTCAGCAAAGCTTTCAAACGATTAAAATGTATGCAGCTACTTTTTATTGAAAACCTTTTTATTGATTAAAAAGCGCTAACGAGTAAAAGTGGCGAGTAAAGGCACGAGATGAAAACATATTAATAATGTTGGAATAGTAAATATTATATCGATCAGTATTTGACGAAATGGTTAAAAAATATGATAAGTATGAATATTGTAATTACCAGAAATATAAATAATATTTGCATGTTGACAAACATGATTTTGTTTGCAGTTTTCTGTAGCAATCTAATGTGTTAAATCTTCAAGGGATACATTTTTCTTATCACAATACAGTTGATTAATCCCAATCTCTATTATAATATCATATTTCATATGATATTACAAACGACGTATAACGTTTAAGGTATTTATATATCCATTTATATATGATAAAAATATAAATAATAATAATAATATATTATAAATAAATATCTCGGGACATTTCCACACACGACCGTGATGGCCATTTCGTCCCAAAGTGAGCAAACCTTGTGCTTTGATGACTAAACGGCTGCTAATCTACATAGTATGTACTTACGTGGATATTTTTTTACACCCTTATATAATAACAATATAAAACGTTTTCGGCCTTTAACCACCGATAAGCTAATGGGCCACACGTCAACACATCGCGTGGTTAACGCCTCGAATATTTTCATTTCGTTAACTTTCGCTGCCACATACTTGTTCTCGTATTATTATAACCTTATAAAGATTTATAATTTATTACAATATGCTGTGTAATAATATTAATTGTGCGTTATCAAATATTAGATTTGTATATTTATATTGCATGCGATACTCACGCGACTTTGTCCGCGTTGCTTTTTATTATATTAACAATGTCCTTTATTTGCAAAGGAAAAATCTCATCATTGAACACGTACTCGTAATGCTTATGAGATTCGTTTTTCTTAAAACTTTATTATAAATGATAATATCGTTGTAATTGTTATTTAGATAAGGGCCAAGTGTTTAAGAAATAAAACTTACAAGACTTAATTGAAATTTATCTGATAGTTTTCACTCGAAGCGACCTCTATTATTTTATTTATATAGATAGATGTATATTCGTCAATACCTTATGTTGTTTCATGTCTGTCAAATGTAATTTACTCCATTGTGAATGATTGTAGTTGGTGACCTGTACAAACAACGAATTTTAAAACTTTATGTATCTACGAGCCAAATAAAGTTTCTTTACCTATATATTTTTTTATTTTATACACTTCTCAAATTATCTCATAAAAATCTTGATTCTTTGTTATACTCCTCGCTAGATAGCCATAAGCAGTTATAGTCTGCAGCTAAAAATATTTTGTTCAAAAATTGTTTATCTTGCCCTAAAACATCACAAATATTTAATACAACAGAACAGAATATAACATTTTTGGTATATTTTATTACAATGTGTCGGCACAGAATTCCAAATACACAAATATTTCCTGATACCGTGTGAGTCGTTCACGGAACACCTAGATTCTATCAAATAATATTCCGCGAGAATACCGAAAATATTTTAAGCGGCATTGCCAGGTAACAAGCGAAGCTCGAGTCACGAAAGCGAAATAAAGCTAACTGTTCACTATAGGACTGGCTGTTAAACATAACAAATACTACACATAGATACTGTTAAATACATAACAAATACTACACATAAGTATTACTACACAAAGGCTGTTAAACGTAACAAATACTACACGTAGGTGTAGTTAAATACATAACAAATACTACACGTAGGTGCAGTTAAATACATAACAAATACTACACATAGGTATTACTACACATAGGCTGTTAAACGTAACAAATACTACACGTAGGTGCAGTTAAATACATAACAAATACTACACATAGGTATTACTACACATAGGCTGTTGAACTTAACAAATGCTACACATAGACTGTTAAACAACCCAATCCGACTTTCAAATCCAAGATTTCTCGATCAGCAATCGTGCTTGCAACCATTCGATCCACGCGGCAATTAACAGAAATCAATACTGTTTTTTTCATATTGCTTATACTCGTGTTTGTCGTTACAGTCAAATGCAATAAGGCAAAAACTTTAGATAATCTCTAAATCCTCAGAGCTTGTAACGTTATCTGAATAGGTTAATGGGTCAGTTTAATCTTAATCTGCTTAAGTGAAAAGGATTAATAAGTTTAAAATCTCTTAAAGGTGTCAAGTTTGAGTGCATTTTTAATAGTTTCCATTTACTTCGTTCGGATATTGTGAATGTTGAAAGGGATACAGGGTAAAATATTATATTATATCCTGTTTTTTTCATTATCTTATAATTTAATTACAATATGTACTGTGTATTTAAAACACTTTTCTTTAATTATAGACTGCCCTCGTTGGTCGTATTGACTGCTAGCACGACTTCCAATGAGAGGTCCTGTATTTAAATGCAGGGTCGCGCAGTATTGGATGTTTCTAACTTAGAATTTCTAGTAGTGGCTCAGAGCCTGGATATCTGCCCGGTGTGTGACTATGGAATAGGCTCACCACCTATTCCATAGTAGGCCGCAAACGTAACTGGTGAAACCTGGGTGTGTACGACTCTCCTCTGCTTGCCTCTTCGGGGATTACAGGTGTAATGTTACGTTATAACTTTACATATTTACTTTTTTTTCTTTTTTTTACATTAATATTCAATTCTTACTTTTGCCTTTATTTATAACATTGACACCCAACTAAACAATCATGAAAATTGATACAACAAGAAACAGTGGTCGCCAAATCGTTCATGAATAGTGAAGCGTTTAGGCGGCGCACACATTGTCGCTCGGCCGCAAAAAGCGACTGCGATATGCTAAGTGACCGTTGATAGCCGTTACGTATACGTCACGTCAGCTGTGCAGTACACATAAATACTAACCCTAGGAATGTATTGGGTTAAAGGGACACTTTAGTGAATTAAAATGTTAGGTCGTGTATTCTGTGTTTTAAAAGGTTTTTGTATATTCACGTCAAGTCCCATACAGACTAGGCAGAGAGTACCGACTGTTAAATATCACATGCTTTACATAATTAACGTGTTTCTTATAAATCATTCGTTCTTTTCATGAACACTCGCGAATTTCGGAGACGTTTGACTTCTTTATAATTGATATTAATCGATATTAATGAAAATGATAGAATGACGTGCCATGGAATCAAGTAAAAATATGAAATTATTGACATTCAAGCAATTAATACGCCATTACTAATTCCAAACTACAAATTTGAATTTTGCAGCCAAAAATGTACTAGTCGTTTACCGTGGATTTTGCAAAAAAACTTTAGATCGCTGTCACTTTGCTCTATTGTATAAATAAATTTTGTTATAGGATATGAACAAAATTGTACCTGTTACGGTTGGTAACCGTAAATGAATTTTACGTTTTCTTATAATATACAACTAGTGGGTATACTAGATCATTTTGACGATATTGCAACTTTTAATGTCTCAAACCAACACTCAGGACTGACGTGACAAACGAAAGATAGAGTGTAAGCTTTAGTCATGAAAGATTTAAAGGTAAAGAAAACTTTGAAGATAAATGGTGAACGCTTTAATATTCTTTTGATTTGCTTAAGGTATTTCGCGTGTAAACTGAAATTTCTGCATATTTTAAAACTAATATTCCAAAGAGTATTACTTACAAAAAGTGTTGTAGGATTATTTAACATTGTTGTAACACTGGCCTTACATTTTCGCATGCACTAGCTACTCGTATATTAATTACTAATATTTATTTTATAATATAATGATTGTTATGCATTATATCGAGCAATGTAAAATTAAAAAAAATACACATTACCTAAAGATAACATAAATTGAGTGTATTGCAAAATTATAAAATAAAACACCAAAAAAAGTTTGAAAAAAAAAACTGTGCACTTCATTGTTCAATTAACTTAAAAAAATGTCCCCAATTAATTGGAGCGTACTCAGCCATGTAAACGCATCTGCTCCGAACTTTATTACGCTGCGTAGTGAATAAGCTGCCAATGGCGCAATCGAATCACCATACAGGCAAATTACGTTGTTGAAATATTATATTGTGGCTAGAATAGTCCATAGCGTTTGTTCATCTACAGATGTGGCTGAATTGTGTATGTTGAACTTCTAATAACAATATTCATAGATTTTCCACGTGTATCCTATTATTGATTTTGAAGCTTCGGTTCGTTAATGTTTTCATCAACATTCGTCATATCACCATCATCATCTTAATCATCAACCGTTTTATCATTCGGTAGAGTGTTAAGGTGCTAATCTGCCATACTGACCACGTGCGGATTAACACTTTGTCACGCTTTATCAAACATTTTGGAGATTTCTGAGTTTTTATTCTTCACTGCATTTTTCTTCACTGTTACCCGAAGTGTTATCCAACTGTTAGAACATATATAAAGGAAAGGTGCCTGTAAAGAAAGAGGCGTGCAGTGTAGTAGTTACTTTATCATTACGAGTAAAATTATACGATTTAAGGCAATCGACAGGATCATGATTACTTTTACTGTTGTATAATTTAGCAACAACGATTCTGACGCAACCGGAAGCTTCTATAAAATTTAGAAAATACTATAAAATGGGAGTCCGATGAATATATTGAATTTGTGTTTGGAGAACAACAGTATAGAGATGTACGTTTGTACAAATTCGTTGATTTATTGAGAACTTTTAACATTTTTGGCATGGAGCTTTATACAACAGTGTACATGCTCAACTTATCATAACCACGGCAATGGAATAATAACTATATACTTTACAGCCGATATGCTATATTTTACAGCTTACGACTATAAGTACAGTACGGGGTTTCAGTCTTTATTGCTGACTTTTCCAGCGATATACGAATGGGGGAAAATAAAAAGGGTTATAGCCCACTTTAAAACTATTTGCTATCGTGATTTCTGCAAAATAATGAGCCTAATTTGAATATCTATTAAGGTGAACGATTTCGACGTTGTACTGGATCGCATGCTCATATCAAAACTATTTGAAAAGTTGGTCTGGTACAAACCAAGTTAAAATTGGCTGAAACAATTTTATTATCGATTAAGCAAAATTATATCGCTCGTAATAAAATCTATTGAATGGGATAAGGTTATTACGATTATGTATTATATTCTGGAGGTAAAAAATTTATGTAGTATTTATAAAACATCTTAGGACAATATCACATACACCAAGTGATATGGCGAATTAAGCTATCATATACGTATAAGAGTTTAGGATTTGAATTGATTATTAAATAAACAATGCTTGTAATTAAATTATACAGGTTATCAACATAGGTATTCATAATATATTATAATCCAAATATACATAATAAGTATACCACAGAATTGAAAGGTTGCATATTACCTGTAGTAACCGCAATGAATCTTGATAACATTCCATATGTTATAAAGTGTTCATATTATAACAATACATGTATTCAATAACAGTTGAAAAGAGAACCATGTCTTCTTCAACAGCTTACAGCGTAACATTTTAATTACATTAAAATGCACTCTACTTTACTTATAGCTTTCAATTACTTCGTTCAACCCACTCCTTCAATTTCAGGCAATGAATAAACTAGCTGATAGCGTTCCAAAACACGAGATAACCATTCGTTGAATGGGTGCTTGTTTATCGATTCAACCAATTTAAATGTTGTAACTGCTCTCGCCCAAGTTTTGGATACGGGCTAAATGCTTAAAACAAGTTCGTTTTACAATATTGGAAACGCAAATTAAATTAATCTATTATAAGTAATATGTTCAATATTTATCTATAATTCGTTGTTTCAATTATTTTTCATGACACTGATTATGATATGACTAATTTACAACAGATTCGTAAATATCAGTTCTATTTATGGTTTTATACCTAGAAACTGCAAATTGTATTTATTTTGTATTTTGTATGTATTTTGAGTCTATTTTTGTATAATTAATAAAGATATAGCTGGGACTGCAAAGTAATTAAATGTAAGCACAACAGTAGCTAGAGATTGCGGAATAACGAAGTGTTGGACACTTACCGAAATTTTAGTTCTCAAATAAGCTAAAATTTCAGTTAACTTGTTGAAAATTAACAAATTCTAGTTAGATACTTTATAAACAGTCACTCCATTGTTTACTATATACATATAGAATAGTACGTATAAAGTATATACGCTATATTGACAAAATATTTATTTTGGGTTGTTTTAGCGAATGCTTTCATCATTATAACAGCAAGCTAGCAGTATCGAATATAAGGGGATAATATTAATGATTCTGATTTACTATTTATGTTGTTACGTACGCAACATCACGCCTGTAATCCCCAAAGAGGTAGGCAGAGGAATATATAGCACTCCCACGTTTCACTAGTTACGTTTATGTCTCACCATGGAATAGTTGGTGAGCCTATTGCCTTACACCGGGCACTTATCCAGAGATATTAACGACCGAAATTCGGTCGACAATATCAATGTGACTTTACGAAAGAACAGCGAGGTTATATTTGCTTCATTACCCTTTTACTTGTTCCCAATATAATTTGCCGACTGGTCGTTGGCATACAGCCCCCGCTCATAATTTACATGGTTGCTGTCTCTGTTTGCTTTACATTTAATTAAAAGTCCTCTTTTAATGTTTTTTTTTTCTGTCAGCATTTATCCGCACGTCCACTTGCCTATTTATTTTGTTTGCAGTTTTTAAACCACCTACATCAGCACGATGGCGACCGATATCGCATGTTCCATTATTACAATTTTTTATGTAACGATCGTCGAGGATCGGTTTTCGTGATGTTTTGGTAACTGAAATATTTTTTGCTTCCGTTCGTACTCCTGTATTCGTAACACCGATTAATTTAAAAGACAACAGGATACCTATATTGACTATCAAGGTCTTTGATTTATTATTTATATCATTATTTGACAGAACTTGACATACCCAATTGAAATAAATAGAAAATTTCGTACCATACAAGTATATTTCCAAGTAATACCTACATATATTTTGAATACGTTCACCAAACAATTTATGACGTTACTTTACAAGTATTTTAATAGACTGCACTGTGACATGACATTAATATTTAATAGTTTTAAATTATTTAAACATTATTATTACAATGGCACTTCATAAATGAGTCAACGAGTGTATTTATTGCCAACCACGAGAATCGTAAGGCGATAATAAACTTTGTTGGTATTCACAAAACTAAAGCTAAAAATAAATAAATAAATCTTAAATTAAATAAATAAAATAATAATAAATCAATAATTAATCTTTAAATAAATCTTTGAAGCTCTTCACATTATATTTTATGACTCCGTTCATACACTTGCGCCGGTTTCAATAGTCTCTAAATATTTACATAAGTCCATATAATGTCTAAACTAAACATAAAATGTATTATTTATTTTTCAAAAAATATTACGGAAAATATCAAAAAGCAAGGTGTTTGATTGAATTTTTTAGCTTTATTGATTTTATTTTATTATAATTTCTTCAACTGACAACGTGAATGAGTCCTAATCTTCAGACGTTGGAGGTGAGGTCATTTAGTTGACTAAACAAAATTAATTACCAGTTTCATTTAAGCTTATTGAATGTACTAACACCATTTGTGACCCACGAAAATAGGAGGGTTGCGTACGATTTCTGACATAATTCTTTGCATTAAATTATATTTAATATGACGTAATCGAGAGAGTGATTGATATGGAAGTATCATGTCTGGTCTGTAAGGATGGATACATATGATACTAGACGCCGTCTAGGCAGTGCTCACCCCTCCCTTTCTACCATTAGGAAACATTCGTTAAACCCCGTCGGAGGCCTTAAGTGGCTTTTACAAACATGTGAAACACATAAATACATATAAATATGCAATATCCTATCAGCTTGAATCTTCACCAAACCGCAGTGGAGTAACTTACATGCTTGAGTGAGTTTCAGGCTTTCGCGATTTTTAAAATGTTCGCAGCAATTGAAGTCAAAAGGTCTAAGATTTTCTGTATTATTTTAAAGTCAATGACCATTTATTATTAACTTATTTCATAAATAGAATTTAAAACACCATAAAACGTTTCATAACCTTATAATTACATAGTTTACAAATGACCATAAATCCCATCGTAGTGTAAATGTAAAGAAAGCATTAAACAGCGCTTACACAAAAAACCCATTTGTTTATCTGCACACCGAAATCAAACTTCAAAATCCAACCCTTACGGGCGACGAGTATCGCCGGGAAAATCTAGACTTGTGCGCCTTCAAAAGTTTCCTTTCATGAAGTTAATGGCTTTTGAGGTAAAAGCGGTTTAAATCAAGCTGATAAGGAGTCGCAATATTTTGTCATTATGGCCCCTTCGTTTTACGTTCATCGGAGTAAATTGTATTATTTGCTCACATTTCTACGGTTCTCGTTTTAGTATCATGACAGTAATGTTTCGAGCTCGATATGACATTTGTTTACATTGTTACATTAAAGCGGTTATTTATCTTTCGTTTCTCTGATTTTATTTTCATTCAGAAATTTGATGATATTCAAAACCTATTCAAATTTGCAGACTGGAAGACAGATGAGTTTTAATAAATTTTGATTACAGATTTAGTTCAGTTATTACGCTCTCACAATAAAGTCATTTTGAAGATTTAATTTCTTTTCCCAAGTGGTTTGTAATTTCTAATCGTTATCATTATAAACCGTTCTATACTCGTAAACGTTAAGGTCCTGTCATGTATCCAAGTCCAGATTGGTGAACTTGCAAAATTATCGTCACATGTTTAGACTCCACAAATGGCCACCTAAGAGTAGGTGATATTCTCTAGAATCTATGGTCTTAATCCTGGAGAATCCAAATTGAAATTACTATAGTACACAAATATTGAGATGATACTATTTTTACCTTCTTATTTGTGACTAAAGTATTACATTTGTGTATATATCACAATATGACGGCAATGCACCCATGCGAGGGCCATAAACTTCACTCATTGTTACATTGCCTTGCAGAGCGTATACTTTTTATGGCTTAATAGTAACCTCTTACTTGATGACGCCTCCAACTTTATCTCTGTCTACACGTACCACGTTTGAACACTTTGTGTTTATGGAACAGAGCGAGTTGCTTTACGTGTTCCTTGTGCCTCTTAAATCTATGTCTAGTAAAGTTTCAAGTAACAATGTTACGAAATAAAACTTTACATGAAGTAACATAAAAAATGTGAAGGCGAGAGCACTTTGCCGCAACTGAGACAAAAACACGTGACAACGCAAGACACATGTCTGGGCGCCTAATAATAGGGCCTCCCATACATTACATACAGGAAACTAGATACAGACAATTTATTGGGGAACCCTGAATATAGGAAGAATGTTATTATTTACAATTGAAATTACGATGCTCCAAAAGTCATTGGTATATTAAAGAGTTGTACAATATTTTGCAAGAGAAATAAGTTTCATGAAACATTGAAAGTAGATTGCGAAAGGTGACATAATATGTAATAAAAATAATAATATTTGTTCAACGCTATAAATGAACGAATGTCACATGTAAATAAATACCTCCGATACGAATTCACGCATTGCGTGGCCTGTCCTATAAATAATTCACATTATTACCTAAGATAGGAAAAATACACAAGGCAAGAGCGACTACGTTTTACAACTGCCTAACGGCGATAAACGAATTGAATGACAAATATTATAATTAATATTTTATAGCCTGTGCTCTGTCCCTACTCGCAGTACATAGACCTTTATGCAGTTGTATTTTGCCATTCTCATCATTCAGTCTGGTCCGAATCCTCGAGGGTACTATCATTATGTTGTAAATGTACTTTTACAAATGAATCCAATTTAGAGATTTAACCTATTCCATGGGAGGATGTAAATGTAACTGGTGAAACGTGGGAGCACAAGCCGCTCCTCTGCCAACCTCTCCCGGGATTAAATGCGTGATGTTACGTACATACAAACATATATGTATACATGTATCATACCTTTATAACCCGCTTTTATGACCTATTGCCTCCAGCAACTGGAGGAAAATGACGCAATATTTTCAATCTCATATACATATATACACACATACTTACAACATATCTTCACGACAAGTCCGTTGCGGGTAATCAGAGAGCACAGAGTGCCAAATATATCTATTCTTGCACACCTGTCGTGCTTCGTCCACATTTATCGGTCCC
>DWDV01002963.1:0-11026 GCA_018245615.1 Mimoniades ocyalus | reverse complement strand
ACCACAGATGCGCCTCTACCCCTGAGGACTAAGCTGGAATGCCTCGAAAAAGTATGTCTCCCTTACCACACCCTTCAGACCAGAACACAGCAGTGCTTAACACTGCTGTTATAAGGCAGAATTAGGTGTGGCGGTGGTTCCGCCGGAGTCGAACCACAGAGGGTTCTACCACCACTGTAACCACCAATGTCTTGTAATAAATCACACACGTTCTGTCATGTCCATCACTTTGTCATGATATCACAACTTTCCCCCTCCCCGTCTTAGCACTGCTGACCGGAGGGTCAGTATCATATCTGACATCCGTCCCTTTACAAAGAATTTTTTGCCTGTTCATGAGAGACTGACGCATTAGTATTCACACTACCATCGCACACGTTCCACTCCGAACAGGACATGTAATAAAATCTAGGAACTAACAAACAGAAACAAGTCGACCGGTAACACGTCGTGCTTGCAGCTCGGGGGTCGCAGATGTATGGGGGGCGGGGGCAGGGGCGGGGGCGGGGGTGTTATGACCCCCATGACTCCGCCCCCCCCCCGATCCGCCCTTGCATGGTATGTATAAAGAAACAAGCAATTAAAGTCAATTATGGTCTACGATTATATGTTAGGAGTGTTAGGACTGCGTCCATAAATAATCTAATATTTACTGGATGTATGGATGCGACGTTTTGTTTATATACAGCTCAAACTACAACTCGACTATATTTTCTAAGTTAATATAAACACTACATGAATATTTGCAATCATTTTTAAAACAAACTTCTAAACGAGTAAGGTAAGGCATAAAATACTGTGTAGGAATTATTAGTTTCCAACGAACAAAGAAAACTAATTTTCATACAATGTAATATAAAGAGTACATATAATGGCTAAAGTAAATAACTTGTTGCTCACGAAACGCCGGATTTACAGACAACATATACGAAGATCTTGGCTAACGACTGACACTATGTAGAATGATATACACGTATCTTACGTACATTGTATATTTATATAGAGATACAAGTCTTGCGATCGGTCTGTTTGGATTATTAGTATCATAAAAAACGTTTGATGGACACGTTACACACAAGTGGTATTTTTACGCTTACCTGGAATGATCCTATTCTTTCAAGTAACTTATATTGGTTTTAAAAATCTTGAATACCTCAAAGTTCAAAGTGTCACCCCGATGTCATATTCGTCGCGTCGTATATCTTTTACTCGCTGGGGTTGCTATCTTTTATCGATCAAATCATTACATGCGATGCAACGTTGTAAACGAATTTAAACTTTAATATGTAGTTGTACAATTATTTTACTGGATTTTTATTTAAAAGGACTAGGCTTGTAGCGCACACGCATAACCAGGTAATATGGTAACCGTAAACGAGACCCAAACAAATCGTCCTGTTTTTCGTCTCTTGCCAGTTTTGTGACGCAATATTTACACACACAAGCATGTATGTATATAAAAAAAGAATGAAAAAATATGCTAGAGTCGAGCATACGACAACACGCGTCAATCTAACACGGGTTATAAGACAAGGGTAAGACACGTGTCCTATTAAAGAACAAATTTAGGTGTCACAGTGTCTGAATTTAAAGATTTATCTATTATGGAAAAATTGTGCCATATTCTATATTGGTGATGATTATAAAGATAATTTGAAAAAATAAAATAAACATAAGTATCCCGCGTTGCTGCAGCAATCACAGTATTCCAATGAACAATAATCAAAATTTGCATGTTTTGTGGAAAATAAGGGTGAACACATACTATTGTTTACTGTCGTTTCGAGAAACATCACTGATAAGATGTTCACGCAATCAGTATTGGGCTTTTCTCGCGATTAAAATAACAAAGACCAAGGTGAGGATCTAATAGCACGAGTCTTTTCGTATCAAAGTCACGGAACGACACTAGACAAATCCGATAAGATCTCAGAGCGCGCAGCCTCCTTAGATTATCTTTTTAATCAAAATTACAGATGACGACGTAATAAAACGTCACTTTGTTTTTCACGTGATTTTTGCCTACAGAGTGACACCGTACAAATAACAACACGTGCAAATAATACGATCACAACTTTCTGTATACTTTGTAATGTAATGTAAAATTACATTGGAAATTCAGTTAATAATTGTTCAATAGGAAACTTTGTTTTGGTCTCCAAATACCGATAGTTTTTCGTCACTTCCTGTTATATATAGACGTCACCCACTGATGGATATGATGAGATAATATTTTAATTTTGAATGATACACGTATCGAAGCGCATCTTATCTTATATTGATGGTTCACTGTGGATTCATTTACCACGAGTAAGAAATGTGGTGGTCGTATGTAAATATACGATAACGGCAACTTAAAACGTGATACATCGGATTTATTTTCCACTACATTTATCTGTGTAACAGAAGTAATACGTCACGACAAAGTGTCCCATCCCACGAACACATCTGATATTCATTTCCTGAACATCGAGAAGATCATTACGCAAATTGCTTTCAGATCCAATAGCTTCTTATGACGCAAGAAGTAAATCAATTTTGTTACGTAAAGCAGTAATACATTCACTAATACAACTTTCTCGACACTCAACGGAACGTGTGTGATTACAGGTATAAAAACCGTTAGAAACCATATTTTAATAATCGCAGCAGCTTTCCCGAGGGAAGACTCTATTACGATATACACCGAGTTTAAACACAGAAAGGGAGGATTTAACGGGGAATCATAAAAAATAAGCAATGATTTTCTATAAAATTATCTTCGAAATACGAGTGAAAAGATTCTCGAAAAACTCCTAATCGCAGTTTATCTCAAACGATATCGTATATTGTAGGGTTTTGGTTATCACTATATCATTTGTCAAATTCCGTTTGCCAAACAAGAACGCCGTGAATAGATAAAATTTACATCTAACAGAGCAATAACTGAAAAAAATTGTCGAATGTGTTGCTTTTCCAGGTACAAGTTATAAAGGTGACTTTGTGTTTCATCTTTGTACAACAAAAAATTAAGAATCTTTATGTTTCTAGGCTCTATATTCACATTTTTTATTAAAAGATAATAATGTATTGTGTGCGAATTTGCCATAATTGCGTCAAGATAATTAAACGAGATATCAAATATCTACCCAATGTTGATTGATGTTAAAAATATACTTGATGAATTATTATTTATTATTCATTTATTAAGATCAAATTAAACCACTTCTTTCCGGCGACTACTTGTAAACGCGTTTTATTCTTTCTTTCATTCTTTTAGGGTTGTTTTAAAAATTATTCATTATACGAGTATGTACTCTGTCACCTTGTCCAGTAAAACTTATTTCCACAACAAATTATACGAAAATCGATTCAGTCGTTTTAATCGTACACATGAACTGCAGAGTATATTTCTTCATTTGTATTATTAGCATAGTTATACCATGTTAATATTTTTATTTTTTCATATCCACTACATATTACTGCTAGTTACTCAAATAGTAAGATAGATATCTTTTCTTAGCTACTTTTTTGGTCTTACAATTATGTACTAGCATTGCAAATTTTCGGTTTCATAGTAATCTTTTGGTAACAACGTTTTGCATTATTTTGCTATTTTTTCTTAGGATCAACTACATATTACTAATAGAGTTTCTCATATGTATTTAGATATATTTTATTTACAGGCAAATTTAAACTAATGAGCAAATTTTTTTATTTATCTCATTTGTAGAACCATGATTTATAACGATGCCAACATTTTCGTAATGAATGCGCGTACTTATTTATTAGGTAACGTTGCGCCATCGATCAAAACCTGTCGAACCTTCGTTGCGGCGCCACTTCGAAAGCGGGACCACGGAGCGGAACAGATGAGGCCCCTAAAATATTGTAGTGGCCGTGAACTAGATAGCATTCAGGTACGTATATAAGAAATAAATCATTATATACACTTCAGCTGTCAATTTTTATCAGTACTATTATTATATTATCAGTCCAGGTCTCTTCATAGGTCAGACAGGAAGCGACGAGTGCCAAATACCCTTATTACACCAGATCTGACGTAAAAACACGAACGAATAAGAAAATATGACTCGCTACCAAAATCTCTTTAAAATATAACGTATACACATACGCAAATTAAATTCACATTACACGTTTAACTTACACAACATAACAAGATGCGGTTGCGATGCATAACAGCATGTTGCTGGCTTCATCTTCGTTTCAGTTGTTACGCGCTAACAAATCTTCATGCATCAAGGCTCACTAAAGGAATTATGTTACTCGAGTTAATAAGATGCAACAGACAATAGAAAATACTTAATTCAATTAGTAGTAACAGGTATTTAATATATATTCGTTCTATTATACGTACGTTTAGTCACCAATGTGACAACAAAGACCCATAATATAAATAACCAATATAGTCTCAACCAGCTCATGTCCTTTTCATCATCTAAGCTGTCATCCTTCTAAAATGAGAAAAAAGACTGGGGCTGATTATTATAAAACTAAAAAAAGATTCATTCCATATTCCATAGTGGGACGTAAAAGTAACTGGTGGAACGTGGGAGTGTTCTACATTCCTCTGCCTACCTCTACGGGGATTACAGGCGTGATGATGTTACTTTAGATATTTTCAAGTGAATTCGTTTAGAAATGTGTAACACAATATTTTAATACTAAACATTTTTTGGACCGTTCTTTTTATTTCTAGTTACGTAGTAACCTAATACATTGCGTATTTTCTTTTTGAACCGTTACTGAATATATTTATCAAAGCTTGTTAGTGTGGACGTCTCTTGTAGAGATTTAATATCATGCAACCTCTGATTTAATAAAAAGAAACAAACACGTGGCATAGCTAAAATTAATTTATTTTCATTTTGTAAATTCTATATTCAAATAATATATGCTGTATGTTTGCATTCTAAGGAATTCTAAGTATTCTACATACGAGTATATCTGTTCTATCTAATATCCACTGTCCATTACTACAAGAGATAAGACGTCATTAAGGGTCAAGGAGTTCATCTGCCGTCGTTCGGGTCATTAGGCTCCCCGAATGGCGTCCTCGGGAATAGACGGGAAGATGCCGCTAAAGACGTTCAAGTGATAAGTACGATGTTACTCAAGCAGGAATTTTCAATATAATTTAGGTACGTTTGTACATGAATGTTGCAAGTCTGGAAGAAAATTATTTAAATGCATTTGCGACGTATTCCCATACCAGCGTATGTGAGTACTTGTGTAGATGAAATTTATAGGCAGCCTTTTATAAAGTATTGAACTCGTAATACGTCGCTATTAATGATAATAATAATAGTAATAATAATCTTTATTTCTTTACAGTCTTAAGTTACAATCATAAGGGTTCTGGAGCCTCCTTTTAAGCACCAGATGCCTGTATTAGGATGCTCCGCTCTTCCAGTATTTATCAACTAAATTATAATATGCGTACTTATTTTTATGTATGTATAATGTATGTATGTATGTATGTATGTATGTATGTATGTATGTATGTATACATGTATGTATGTATTCTAATTTTATGTATTTTATGTTATATACATAAATTAATGTTCTTATAATTCTCTGTCAGTCGACCTTAAAGGTGTATTTTGCGACGTTTGATATGTGTCTTTCAGGCCATGGTTGATATATATCTATATACAAACATATATCACGTCCAGTTTGCGTATGTTCAGGCTTCTTGCTACATCTATTGAAGAAACAGTTTACTCACCAATTTACAAGACTGGGTGATTAGTGAAAAAACACAGGTTCTTACTGAAACCGTTTACTTCTAATACTTAATTAGCTACATCGTCAACATCAGCCTGCTGCAGCTGGACATAGGTCTCCCCAGACGGGTTATGCTCATAATTCCCACGCTGGGCATGCGGGTTGCGGATCGCAGAGCACAGGTTTTCGTAATCCTATGCTGCTACCCCTACGTGACCAGGACACTAAGCTGTGCCTAATCAGACAGACGCCTCTTAGGACACCCTGTGTCCGGACACGAAGTTGGGCGATGTATTCTCACTCCGCCTCAATACGGATTATCATAACCATTTCGAAATTATTGAGCCTTTTTCATCTTCAAACCGATTGCCATTCTACTGTTTTAGATATATGGCCTTTCTTACAATGAGGAGGTTTCATCAGTGGAACAGTGAAATGAGTGGCGATGAAATCATCGGATAATGATGATGATGAATGAAAAAGAAAAACAAAACATTGGCGTAAATATTTTGGTAGGTTATTTTAGAGCTCGTAATGCCGTGATACGTTGAGAGCCCGGTATTAAAATTAAAAATTTAAATGAGCACCATTGTGAAATGGTTACTACGTTAATATTTTCGTGCCGGAGAACGATAATGGTCATGAGGTAGTCGTAAAAAGAAGGTGTTGAGATGTGAATTGCGTTTTTTGAAGAATGTACGTAAATTATTTGGCCTTTTAACTTATTTCCCCTTTTTTTATACGAATTGCTGTTTTATTTACTACGAACTTTTCTCGAGTGACCCTTACATAAATAATATAATTTACGGTGGGTTCCACTATATTTTGTTGTATTAAATATTTATGTATGAAACCTGTGCTTACATGTGCGTTATGTACGTTGCTTGTGAAATTATCACTAATCATTTTGAAAATTTTCACAATAACGATTGTTATTATTGTTTATTATTTGATAAAAATGAGTGAATTCGTTCAACTATCGATATGTATAAGGAAATATACATAATATCTGTTTGAAATACACTCACGACGTTCTTCGAATAAGCAACATTAAAGTTAAAACTATAATGTTTAGGGTAAAGGTTTCTATGCCAGCCACTAGATGGCGTCGTATCCCATAAATTCATATCGTTCAAGAAACAGCCAATAAAATAACTAAAGTATAACACACACAAATTATGTAGTGGAGTATGGACAATAGTTTAAATTATTCTTTCTGAAATCGTTAAGGTAACTTTACATAATGCTTAGTTGAATCACTGATTAATAAAAATGTTTATTCATTTCGTGCAACACTTGCTGTGTATTAGACACCTGTGTACATTACTTAAATACGTAGAATTAAAATATTAAATATTGTTCTAGGCTGCCATCAACGAAGAATTGACAGCAAAAGTGGCACCATGGATAGCCACCATTTTCGTGAAAAACAGCTCATCAGATCAATTTAATTATTATTGCGATGGCGCGTTGTTGTCAAATAAATCTGTCATCACTGGTAAGTTTTTTTAGTGTCAGGATGCTGAATTAGGAAACAATGGGAATATTTAAAGTTAGAAACTAAGTGCCAAAATTAAAAAAGGCAAGGATGAAGAACAAAATGGCTTTTCGATTTGTTCATTATGGAAACCGTAGTTGTGTATGATTCTTACCATTCTGTGTTAGTTAACAGATATAACAGGAGAAAAATTTAAGCCTGGATTCAATGAAGTTTTGTTTGATTTATTAAAGAAAAAAGCTTTCAGATAGTGCAGGGTAACAGTGCACAGCCGATATTTTAGGCACTAAAAATTGTTTGGCTAGAAGTTTAGAATGTAACATGCATAACGATACATGGTTAAAAAAATTTTTTGTTTATAACTTGTCATTACCAGTGTAATCGGATTCGAACAAAGTTTAAATTATTAAGTAAATTGTTATTTTAAATGTTAGCCGTTACATATTAATGTCATAAAAGGGTACATAAATTATCAAGACTTTTATAACGTTATAATTTTATTGGAAATAATGATATAATAACCTTTTGCGAAATCAAATAACTGTAGCGCCATTTTTAAAAAACGAACTGTTAACTCAGTAATACTGTGGCGGGAAAAGAGTTCAGTTTACTTTTTTTAAACTTCATTTAGCTCGGCAATGCCAAGCAGCAGGATGCTAATTTCATTATGTTTTTTTTTCTTTCAACTCGAAACGTGTTGCCAGTATTATGTTTTACTATTTTATTTGTATGGGTTTGTTTACTCAATTGAAATTCTTTATTCGTAGCACACATGTGCTTTACTAGTCAATTTAGTTGACATTGCCTGTTTGTTTACTAAGAACCATTACTCGTACATTGGAAAATTTCCTTTGCTCCAGTGTTTAGTAACTGTGATTGCTGACCCGGTGGTTACAGGTTTCAGGTCCATACGGGATAAATATTGGTTCTAAAGAGTACAAGTATTCGTTTTGTGTTTGGATGTAAAATCGATTATATACTCAATATTGAATTCTATGAGTACTCGCAGCTTATGAGTTTTCTACAACAAAGATTCTGATTTCTCTGTGATTAGATGAATCTGTGTACATCTTCCAATATGGAGATTATAGAATCATAAGAGAGTATTGGGAATACCTTCTCTACAGCCATTAATTGCGAATGGTTCATATTTTTACAGGCCTTTGTGATTACTAACTCGTTTAGTTATATTTTATTGGCTGTATTGGTGAGGAATACATTGTGAGGAAATTTGCACATGGTAGAATTAGTATCGAGTCTGCCAAGCTACACTTAGCAATATAGCAGACATGGCCTTAACCCTTTTCAATATGAAAGGATTCCAAGTCCAACAGGAACGGTAAAAGGGTTGATGACCGTAAGGGTAAGATGACCGTAAGTTTGTTACCCGGTAGCCTAGTATGTAGCATTTTATATTTTGATTGCTGCCCTGTAGGGTATGTTAAACGTTCCCTTCGTATTTTTCATCGGCAACATGGACACGTTTTCATAGACTGAAGAACAAAGCCAGTGTATTTTTAAAAAGTGATAAAAAAAAACGTGGAATGCGAAAGTAATTAAATGGAAACGAATACAGTCAATATGGATAGAAAAATAGTGAACAAAATATGATATAAATATTCTGAATAATAACTATTATTGTATATTCTCGCCGGGTCCCTTGTGGGGTAAGCAGAGAGCACCGAATGCGAAATATCTCTATCCTTACAGACTTGCCGCGCTTTTTCTATACTTATTTCGTATTTCTTGGTTTCGGAGAAAATATATACTAGATTAATTTAAATGAAATAATCATTGTTTACGCTCATACGATCAATATCAGACATTATAGTGTCGTAGAGGTATTATACTTTTTGTTAAAAGCACCTCGATAATTACAGATTGAACATTTAAATTAATTGCCACTAGCATTGCATTTAAAAAATCTGATTTAATATAAAAGTCCATATTTAAAATTATACGGTGTATCAAACAAAAATTGACCATTTTTACAATTACATTTTCTTATTGTGATTTAATTTTATACCATGTTTTAATTTTGAAATGTAAAACGGGGATTTTAATTTATTCTCAACCGATGCTTTTTAGCTGCATTCCGATGAGTGTTGCCACACGCCTTTGAAAATATGGGACTCAGTATATTACTCAATATCTTAATCATATTTTAGACATCTTTCGAGAACATTCGTTTGTCTTAATTTGGACCACACATTGTCTTCCAATTTTTTAAAATCTTATTACGTATTGGTCAATGTTCAGATTACATGTATGTCATTGTAGTATTTAAAATAAGTAAAATAAATGATTTCCTTGTTTCATTCAAATTAGTAGTCACATTGAGGGGCTTCTAATGATCTTAACGTGGTAATTAGTGGATTGGTTTATTTCCGCTTACTCCTTTAGACGTCGTCAAGCCTTATACTATATTTAAAGCATTATGACTTAACTCTTTAATATTTAAATATGTAACAATAGCCTGACCACATATTCTGTGGTGGGACGTAGATGTCACTGGTGGTTCAAGCGGGTATACAAAGCTCAGTATGTTACGTATACATTGTTGATATTTGCTTCTAATTTTCCCCGTTTTTTCCCTCTTTTCCTTTCTCATACCTTATGCTACCCCCTGCGTTCTATATTGTGATTTTTATATACGAGTACACCCATATATGCTTCATTTTCTTTCTCTGTCTAACAATCTGTCTATGGATTGCGTGGAAGAAATTGCATTTATAGAATAAGGCCGCTTATGGTTTTCGTTAGTTTTATTTGTGTGTATTATAATAGTCTCACATATTATGTAAACAATGGAGATTAATCTACCTATCTCTATCACCCTATATTTTTATGTATCTACGCTAATCTGTATCTGTCTATCTATACATATGTCTATCTATATCCATACAATTACTTGCAATTTCTGATTTACCACCTTTAGGTTTTAATAAGATGTAACAGGGTGCTTACGTTGGAGAATGTTTCAATAGCAGTAAAGTATGGGCGCCCTACACAACACTGGAGATAATATTGAAAAGCGAGACGAACTGAAAATTGGAAATCATTGTTATAGACAGTCCCACTCATTTTGTAATATCCGCCATGTTGATTTCTTTCGAGGTGTTATAGCATTTTTAATACGCGTCTAGTTAGAAATATATCACCTTTATGCCTTTTGCACTTTGAATTGCGCGGTCCTGAATCCTTACACACTTTATTTGGAGAGTTTCATATATTTGCTAGATTTGGTTCAGGTGGGTTAGATCCCTTAAATTTGTCTAGGCTTGTATCAAGTTTGCTTAAACGTAAAATCACGCTTGTAATTCTCAAAAAGTTAGGCAGAGGAATGTAGAACAGTCCCACGTTTCACCAGCTACGTTTACGTTCGACTATGGAATAGGTGGCGAGCCTATTTCCATACACCGGGCACACATCCAGTCTCCGAGCCTCTGCTAGAAAATGTAAATTAAAGAATCGGACTCGATCGGCAGGAGAAGATCGGCGATCGCACTTGCAAGCAACACGACCAACGAGGCAGTCAATAGTGTGTTATTTAAACAATATGTACCTATTATGTTTGCAGCCGCCAGTTGCGTGCGAACAGGCAACTCGACGACTAATGCTAACGACTTGCTTGTTCTAATCGGCAAAACATCATTGAAGATAATGACGGAAAATGAGAAAATGGCGAGGGTAAGATATACGCACGCACACGCACGCACACACACAAACACACACACACACACACACACACACACACACACACACACACACACACACACACACACACACACACACACACAC
>DWDV01002962.1:0-11029 GCA_018245615.1 Mimoniades ocyalus | reverse complement strand
AAGAGTTTTTTAATTATTGCAACATGTTCCAAGGAAGGAGCAGTACTTGTGTTTTCATTTATTGTCGTTGGAAGGTACCCACCTGTATAATTATGTATTGTATATACAAAAATTAATTGTTTATATAATACTAATAAGATATGTCATGTATTTGTAAAATGACTACATTTTTAGTGTAAATAAAACGTTATTAGTTACTTTTAATGAAACAAAATTTCAATAAAAGAGGACATCATCATGCAACAGGTTACGAACTAATCTTATCATACTATTCAATATAATCTAAACAAAAAGTAGTTTGTTTATCTTCTTGTTGCTTACTATATTATAAACAATTTAATATAAATTGATATTTATATACTATGAAGTAAAAATATTTAATAACGTATATGTGGCTGAATAAATGATATCGCCTACATTTATATGACAGAATTTCAGTAGACATAGCTGTCAATTACGATTCAGGGCCTTTTAGGTTAGGTACCTGAATTGATATATTACTTCAGTAAACTTCAGTCCACTTAACCACTTATATTGTTAGAGAGATAAAATAGCAGCTCAGTATAAAAAGCTACTTTTCATTTACTTTTTATTGCATTAGGAATTAACGTCTATTTTTTTTCTCTCTTTAATATTTTGTAATTTCCAGGTAAGTGTTATCTATTTTTTAGAGTACCTATAAGTTTGAAAATAATCGATATTTTCAGTACTGCTTTTTGATTGGAATTTTAGTTTAGCTTAGGTTAATTAATTCATCTTTATGATAATGTTCATTTTAACTGTCGTTGGGTAAAAATTGGTTTTTAATTCAAATCTGATTGGTTTCGTACAAATGGTGGATTTTTTAAATCGTCTGGTCTCAACACTGCTTACTTCTTGTTTTAGGCGGTAAAGATGTCATTTCCTGATAAAGCTCAAAGGAAAACTTGTTGGGATGCTAGAGATCGGTACTGGGCGTGTTTAGATGACGAAAATATCAAAGACAGTTCATTAATACCAAAACTGTGCGCAGAACTTAGGCGTGCTTTTGAAAATTCGTGCCCTCCCAAGTGGGTCTCTCATTTTGATAGAAAACGAGATTTCAATGTCTTTAAAGAGAAAATGCAAAAAGAGGGCTTTGAACCTATAAAAGACAAAGAATGATTTAATTAATGACATTAGTTTTATTTATTTTTTTGTATATAAATAAATGTATGTACTTAGAATATGTAGTAAACTTTTTAGTTAAAACTGGCTTTTTAGTTATTTATGACCTATAAAAAAACTTTCAATTTCTGAAGCCATTGCACAAGGTAAACAATCTTTTGAATATTTGTTTGACAAATAAAATTGTAGTTTTTAGAAACTGAATTTTTTTCAGATTCATTTAATCATGAATAATATTGAAGAAGACATTCTGAAGATAAAAGTTAAGACAACAGTAGTAAAATTAAAACATATACAGGTAATTGAAACTTGACTTTACATTTTCCAATTCTAAGGAGCTTGTTAATGTTATATTGGAGTAGTCTTTCAAGTGGGTGATAATATCCCCTTGTGGGCTCTGGAGGCTTTCAGGGGGGCATCAAAATGACTACACTTTCTAATCCCCCATGAAAGCCCAAGGACAAGACTCATGTGGCACATTAGGTATATTTAAAACAAAGTAATTTCAGGGAATGCTACAAAAGAATACATTCTCATAGTGAGCAGTAGACAATATAAGTTTCAGAACCTATGTCTAAGATTGACAACAAGTATGTGCACAGCAAAGCAAATTGTTCGTTTTATTATTCCTTATAGGAACATGGATGCAAAGCAGTAACACTTTTTACACTTTATATCAGAATTATATCAAAATAATTTTCCCCCTAAGTTTCATTTATGAATTTTTGTTAGTGCTATAAGATTGCTTAAATGCTGTGCGATGTAGAAATTGCAACAACACTAGCAAAATAATATAATAACCACTTTTCAAACAGTGGACAGACTATTCTGATTTTTTGATAGATGACTTTATATACAGTGGTATCACTAAAGTTTTTAGTTTTTATGTGAAAAGTTTCATATTATTATGTATGGCTATGTTAACACCTATGTATATATCATATATTGGCCTCGATAAGTTCACTTGTCAATAATTATTTCTCACTGTGATATCTGAATCAAGGTGTTTGAAGTTTTACATATTATATTAATTACTGCTAAGCTGCCAATATAACACAACAGTACATCAATTTAAAAGATGGGATTAGAGCGATGAATTTGTCAATAATTACTGCTATACTAGGACAACAATGAGTAGCCCATGTCTGTCTTTCATTTGCTTACCTAGCCTACTACTGTAATTGGTAACATGCTGTTAAATTTTAGTTATGAAATGTTTTAAAATTCAATTGTTTTTCCAGGATGTGTTAATGAAAGTTAAAGCAATGAAGAATCAACAAAACCACAGTGTTGAATTTAAGAAATATTGTACAGAGATTTTGGAAATATTATGGTTTCATATGGAGACAGAATTTAAAGAATTTGAAGATCAGTTACTCTGTTCCACATATTTCTATACAATATTGGCTTTTGCCAATGACAAGGACTATTATTTGAAATACATTTTGGAACATTTAAATTATGAACTAGATCTAAATGAAAAAGAGAACAAAATCCGTAAGAATATGTCCAAAACAATTGCTCTAATGTATGGAATATTTCAATCTACATTGCTTTTAGAAAAATCAGAGAGCTTAATATTAAACACTATTCTAATAAGAACTTTTTCCTTAGTAACATTGTTAGCCTATGAATATTCACCATACACATTTGTTGTTTTCAAAATAATGACATTGTTTAACAAAGTAAATGGTACAGATTTACAAAATATTTTATTTAATAAAGATTCTAATTTAAAACTTCTAAATGTAATTAACTGTAACTGGGAAAATCCCATTACTGGAGTAAGGGGCTTAAATAAAATTGTCTTCAAAAATCTAATTACTGTTTTGGATAAGGAAACATTTGGTGTTATACTGCAAAAGTTAAATGATTTCTATTGGAATAAAGCCAAATATTTAATGTTCTCAGAGATAATTGAACAGTGTCAATGTGATATTAAAATTTTAATATATGAGTATAAGTTTATAGAAGGCCTTACATACAGTTTGCATAAACCTGGATTGGTGTCTGCAGGAGCAGATATGTATATTGCCGTTATTAAAAAAATCAACACTGACAGTGAATGGTGTAGAATATTTTTAAACATTATCATTGAAATATTCAAAAAGTCACCAATAAAACCTATTGAAAATTTCATCAACTATTGGTGCCTGAATACATTGAAATTTTTTCCAACATTAATAAAAACATTACTTGATGAAATAAATGAACTGAATTGTGCTGAGCATAAGTTATACAGCTGTTTGAGTTTAGTACAGCAAGGCAACAGATTAGGGCATCTCGAAAAACATATCAATTGTAGCCAAATAGAAGAAATGGTTTTGAATGGCATAGAACATACTGATGCCCATATTCGGGCATTAGCTTTTGATATATTATGCACTTCACATGGCAAATATTTGAAAAGTCTGAATGGATATACAATTATACTGGATTTTCTTAAAAACAATGTTAATTCAGATTGTTCTTTATTAAGAATAAAAATGATTGATAGTCTGCAAAGGACTCTTTTGCAGCAGAATATGAAATTTGTTGATAGTAGTCAGAGCGGTAATGATTGTGATATTAAAAAAAACTTTCATAGTTTTCTGTCTTTTTGTAAAGAGTTGCAAATATTTATCAAGCAATCCTTAAGCTTTAATGGCAACTATCAAAGAAATACTGCAACCATCCAAGTTACCAAAGTGTTGCTTAAATCTTTAACAACAGTCTCTAAGCAAAAACAAAAGAAAACAAAACCACTCAGTACAACAGTCCTTGATTTTTTAAGAAATAATGACTGCTGGATTTTGGGGGAGAAACATTTCTTAATGACACTGATAAGCCTACTGAAAGTTCCATCAGATGATATAAGGGATGCAGTCATGGAAATTTTACTCCATAATTATTCTGATCAGCTGTGTGAAAATGATTTGATAAGATATTTAACTGCAGAAGCACTGTCATGTGTAAGAAGTAGATTCTTTTATCAAATCACATGTGGACAGACAATTATCAAGCTAATTGTGAACTTATTACTGATGAAAAATTGTCCTGCAGATCAATTCAAAAAAGTGGAAGATGTTTTTGAATTTGCATATGATGTATTGAAAACTGAATGCAACTCAAAGATGGACATTGTTAAATCTATTGTTGAAGGCAAGCAGATGCATGCATATCTCAACATTTTGTACACCATATTTGAAATATGTTTAGAAAAATCATATAAATTAGACATTTCAATTGATTTTATAACATCATTAGTGGACATCTTAAGCAATATTTCCAATCAATTTGTCTGGGAACACGAAGCTTCAGTGAGTTCTGATTTTTCCAAAATGAATGACATGGTACAGGATATGATTGTAACTTCTGAACATAAAGTATATCATCAGGAGAATGAAACAAATATATCTGGTTTGCACCAAATTGTTCTTAATTGCTTATGGCTAAATGTTAAGGTAAATGTAGTTCTCATATGGAAATATGAATTCTGTGACCAGAAGTATGTGTAATAATAGTTTTTTTGTCTTTTTTACAGACAACATGTCAACTGTCTTCAATTCTAATAAAATATTTCAAAGATGATAATCAGATAGATGTTTGTGAGAAGTGTCTTAAAATTATTTGTCATGTTCTTGAGACTTCCAGGCATAAAGGTGCTATAGAAGCTGGGGGGGCTGTTCTTGGTAATTAGGGGCACATATTGGACATATTAGGTTGCTTTTATTTTTCTTCTTTTATCTTTCCTTACATCACATATCTGCACTCTTATAGGTCAAGCAATTCAGCAGCTGACATCCTCAAAAGAGGGAACCATCATTTCAAAAGTACCCATGACATTGCTAAAAACTAAATTAAATGATTTAATATCGGAAACGAGCAACATGGCTTCCGTTACTCGACGAGGAGCTGGTCTATCGATAATGATTCATAGAATTGTTAGTAGTGATATGACATGTGGAAAGGTGAAGAAAATTTTATAAATATTTGATCTGTATGTTACTCTGTTATGGAACAATTTCTCTTTCAATTTATTAATTCTTGTTTACAGCCACTCTTTAATTATTTCATGCAAGTATTGTTGGAAACTTGCAACCAATTACCTGAAACTAGCAAAGAAAAAAATGAACTGGACAGTAGCAATGAGAAGGATTTGCCAAAAGCTATTTACATACATTTTCTGACCAAAATTGTTTTAGACAGCAGTTTGGCATCATATATGTTGTATTACTCTGCAAAATTAGCTGAAATTGCTTTTTCAAATCTGACTAGCCCCTATTGGCAAATAAGGTAAAATTATTTGTGGATTATTTGACATGTAGGAGGTATATCAATTTTACTTTGACTCATTCATTTTAATTAACGGCCTCATTGGTTTTGTTGGTTGCAAGGGCGATTGCCGATCGTGGATTCAAACCCCGGGTCGGGCACTATACTTACAGCACTTGCATTTTCTAGTAGTGGCTTGGAATCTGGATATGTGCTCTGAGTATGACAATAGACTAACCACAGATTCTGTAGTGGGATGTAAATGTAACTGGCAAAACGTAGGAGTGTACTACAATCCTCTGCCTACCTCTTCGGGGATTACAGGCGTAATGTTACATATATCAATTTTAAATATACATTTTTTTCTAAAGTTAATTATAATCACGTTCAAATAAATATAATTTTCCAATTCTTAAAGTATTTAACACTGAAATTTCTCTTGGACTAAACATTAATTATTAGATAACTCTATTTTGAGTTTTCGAGTACCTAGCTCTCGTAGCTTTAGACACTTCAGCCTGAATAAATGAAAAATAATGTGGCTCTTGTATTGAACCCAAAAAAATAGTTGTAATTAGACAGGCTTGTAAATTCTGTTTTAGTTAGATTCAAGTAAGAAATCTTATCCATGTTCAATCTCTCAGTTTATTGCATGTATGTTCAGCCATACTTCATGTAGGTAATATGTAAAAAATTCTGAGTACTAAGTTTGCATTAATTTATTAAAATCCTGGAGTGTTGAAATATTTAATTACACTGAAAACATATAAATCTATGTTGATTACAGTAAATATATGTAATAAAATTAGAGGTCTGCTATTGTGCATGTATCACGGAAAAACTGCTGGATGGGTTTAATCTTTTCTATCTTTACTTCTTAGACACTTGGTCATTATCTTTAAAAAGATTATAGTATTTTTATTTAATGTAAAGTTATTGAAGTTTTGAGAAGCTAATTTTTAGGTTAGCAAAGTATATTTGTCTTCAATATTTTTTGTTTTCTGTTTACATATTGTTAATAGCACAAACAATGCAGACAAACACCTAGTATATTCATAAAATTACATACTTCTTTTGCAGGAACGCTGCACTTCAATTATATGGGTCATTGGTCCCAAAATTAATTGGTCAAAAAAAGAATTCAGGTGCCAATGACGAAGTAATGGCTACAGTGGCAGTTGATGAATTCCGTACACATTCACCAAAATTATGGGAATATATGGTGGCACAATTAAAACATACCTGGCTATCACGCAATACATTAAATATACATAACAATTTAGTGCCCATACTCAGTATACTTGCCACCATGGCTCCTAGATATAGTTTCATGAATGACAAAAATATAGATGCAGCATTATTATCTAGTATGACATTGTTACTTGGAAGTCCAATATATTTGGTGAGGAGACTCACAGCAAAATGTCTTTTAAATATATATCCTTTTCAATTAATTTTAGAAGTTCTCATGAATGCCACATGTAACACTGAAAACAGTTTACATGGTACACTTCTACTATTAAATGACTTTATCAAGCTATACAGCGGAAATAAAGATTTAAAAGACAAAAGTCATGACCTTAAATACAGATATATAAGTATAATGTCAACAGGGAATCATTCCTATCTATGCAGAGAAAGATTTGAATATGTATTTCCTGAATGTATAAATTTGAATGAGAATACAGTACAAGAAACCTTATCAGAGGTAAAGCGAAATGAGGTGAAATATAATCAAGGTTTATATCTATGGGCAAATTTCCGTATACAAAAATCTTTACGAAATATTGCATGGGATAAAATGCCAAAAGTTATTACATTATTAACTGACTGTAGTGACTTTGAAATACACTGTGAAGTGTTATATAAAAGATTGAGAGATTATAAACACATTCCAGAAGAAATATTACTAGAGATGTCTAATACCCTGTATTTATTAGGATTCAGAAGAAAGAGTACAGTCATATGGATGATTTTATATGAAATATCACTTAAAACTGATCTAAACAGCAAGCATCTGGATACCTCGCTTTTACATAAATATTTAGTAGAATTTGAAATGTTTTATAGAATGAGATACATGATTCCATTTGCAGTGAGAATTTTTATGAATGATGCTATTGAACAATTACTATTATTGTCAAAGTTAATTTTTAAGCTTTGCAGTCCCGAAATTCCAGATGTAGACATGAGATTAATAGCAGCTATTGCTAACAATGAATTTGCCAGCAAATTTAGTGATTTGTCAGATGAAACTAAGATTAACACAATAAAGGCAGCTGTTATGTTTTTACAAGACGAGGATGAAGATATAAGAAATTATAGTGTACATTTTTATAGACGTATAAGTAAGGAACACTCAGTAACACATCCATATATTTGTTTAAGAAAAATTTTGAATCGAGATTTTCTAAATTTAATAGTTGCAGATTCATCCAAAGTTCGATCTATCAGTGGTGATTTAAAAAGATTGTTAAAATCCTTGTCAGTGTATAACGAGGATGAATACAATCCTTTTGCAAATGATTCAAAAAATATATACCTTGAATCGGAGGTATTGAAACAACTACTTGATGATTTGGAAAATGATTAAGTCTACATATAAAGTAACTTCACGCCTGTAATCCCCGAAGAGGTAGGCAGAGGATTGTAGAACATTCCCACGTTTCACCAGTTACTTTTTTTTAAGTCCCACGATGGAATAGGTGGTGAGCCTATTGCCATATACCGGGCACATATCCAGACTCCGAGCCACTACTAAAAAATCTAAATTAGAAAAGTTACTAGTGCCCGACCCGGAATCGAATCCAGGACCTCCCATTCGGCAGTCACACTTGCAACCAACACAACCAACGAGGCAGTAAAGTCTACATATCATTTTATATGTATGTTTTCTGTATATCCTTAGTAACATTATAATAAATTAAGTTAATGTAAAAAAAATGTTTCTCTCTAGTTGTATTGATATTTCAACATGTGTGTTAGTATTGCAGCAATAAATATTGAATAGTTTCTAATTGAATAAATTTAGTGAAAACAAAAGTACAAACTAATAAAACAGATGAATGTTGATAAAATAATTTACTTATCTAAGTCATTCATCATAATAAAATTTTTGTGGATTTGAGGTGTCATCTATTTGAATGGAAACTATATGCCGTCCAGGTACCATGACCAGTCCCAACACTCTTGGATCTTCCATTTCACCATCACTATTTTTAAGATACTCTGAACAGGCTCCTGAAGCAGAAATGAATCTGATCAAAATGTAACTCAAATGTTATTTGCAATATATGAATAAAATTTGAACAAAGAATACAGATTAAGGCTTTTAATACTTTATTAACTTATGATAATTAAATTAAAATGTAAATTAATATTAAAAGTAAAATCTTAAGCGTGACTTAATTCCAGTGAATTTGTAGGCACAACTTATTATTATAATATAAGATGGGATAAAAATAAAAACAGTAGACATATTTATAAAAAATACATATTCAGGCATTAGAGGAAAGATAAAGCATAGCTTTGGAAATATGTGACTTACAAATAACTTACCTAATATAACATTAGCATCTCTGTCAGTACAGAGAAACACTCCTATCAATACTCTACCATCAGTCATTTCAATCCTGAAGTTCATGTTCAGCCATTTCCGTAACATTGCCTTCCCTTTTGCTTCTTCAACCACCTGAAAGTAAATTGGAGTGTTCATGGTTTAATAGATTGGAAGCAAAAACAGTACAGTCAAAAGAAACAAATAAGCAGAGGGGTAAATAGTGCCATTAACAAGTATATAAGTATGTTATATGTGGAGGACTATTCATGTCAGAAAACAGTGGAATACAGCTGGACCCGAAAATCACAGGACTCAGTGGAGCCAATTATGGATAACCCATATCTGGCAGTGGATTTCCAAAGGTTTAATGGATGATCGGTTTAGTACTTCATAAGACCATTCGTTAATTACAATTTTAGATTAAAATAATGAACACAAAAATAGAACATAAAGGTTAACAGAAGATGACTCAGTTTGGTTCATATTGTTTAATATTCTTAAAGTACAAGTTCAAAATACTCATGGGTGGACGATTTTCGTGAATCTCAAAAAGACTTTCTCACATTACTCACTCTCTTACCTTCTCATTTTCCGCTGGCTTAACGGATGATGTTTCATTACTCATTATGAAATAATATTATTTTATTAATACGTATTTTTAAAAATGAATAGTTTTACGTGTTAAGAAATTTATTCTGTAGACTTCTATGACCACATATTTTTAGTTTTACGTTATTTAACAAAATGCGGTTATAGCATTTTGGTAGAAACAATCGAAATTGGGAAATTAATATTATTGACAATAATAATATAGGTACCTAATACCTATAATAATATGTCATTGTCAATAACAATCAATTCAGTTTTAAAATTAAAAGCAGTGACTATGACAACCAAGCGGTTTAATATAAGTTTACAAATGTCCCATTATTTTTTAATTTATCATGATATTTTGCATTTCTATAATAAGAAGTTATATAAGTGTAAGACCTTCAAGAATTACAAAGTTTTGATACATGCATTGGCTCTTAGGCCACAGCTAACGCTTCTAGGAGCCAGGGATCTCTGGTTTAAATGTAATACCCATATTATAATCAACAAAAATGTTATTATTATTCATAAAAACATGAATTTGATTATAGAAATAATCAAGCAAATTTCGCTAATTACAGCAATTAATGAGATAGATAACAGAATGATATTTGAAAACTTTTGTTTTAATGAAATTGAGTTTTATTATTTCATCGCTTAGTGCCAAACTTTATCCATTGTGTAAACAGATATTCTGAATTGATGCTCTTTTCAATGTCTAACGAAAAAAAAAATTTGCAATGCCTGTATTTCTGTGATTTTTACATTTTCTTCATTATAAAACAATAATCCACCATTCACATTTACTTATTTTCTAGATTATTTCTATGTACAAATAAGCCTTTTTCACGTTTTGAAAACTTAAATTGATTTTATATATTCATTCTCGGGAATTTTATAACTACATTTAAATACAACAATATAAGTTGTGTTATTTAAAAAAAAACTGACTCTATGTTTTTCTATCGACAAATGTAACTACTACACAACACATGTTGGCTGCATTCCACTAAGGGTTCGCAACGCCCAAAACACTCTTTTGACCGTTCCACATGGCGCCCACGGTCGTTGTAGTCGCGGTGAAAACGTCACTAATGTCGCCATGACTTACGCTCACGTGGAGCTCGCGACGACCATTTCAAGACGTAAGTCGTAGTGAGCGTTGCAAGAATTGGTGGGATTTTAAAAACGTCAAAGCAATAAAGATGTCAATATATCAATGTCAAATTATGATTAATTTGAGTATAATTTATAAGATACTCCACTGATATTAAATATATAAAATTGAATTATATATTTTTTTTCAATATAAATCAATTTACTGTGAAGATTTACACATTGTAACCTAACCTCTTAAAGCATTTGCTATATTTTTTCTAGCTCGTCATTTTGTTATTGTACTTCAACGCTCAAAACGCCCAATAATCCATTCCACTTGGGTTTACGATTTCAACGCTCAGGCATTAGTGGAACGCTAAA
>DWDV01002961.1:0-11030 GCA_018245615.1 Mimoniades ocyalus | reverse complement strand
GTAACTGGTGAAACGTGGGAATGTTCTACATTCCTCTGCCTACCTCTTCGGGGATTACAGGCGTGAAGTTACTTCTTCTTCTTCTTTGTATTCTGTATTGTCAATTTCAAGCCAGATTTCTAACTTTAATGACATTTATCTAAGTCTTATAATCTATGTAGCCCTGTACCATAGTTATTTTCAAAAAAGCATACTATTCATAGTGTCATTTCTATTCAAGATTAGGTTGTAAATAAAAATCCTAATATATTTATTCATTCCGAATTTTATTCATCACATTTTTCTTGTCGACGATACGTCTTAAGAATTCACCTTTGAAACAAATGAGGAATAAATTCTATCTTATCTTTATCGAGCTGTGTGTACGCGTTGTTAGATAAAATGGTCGTCCTTTATTTAGTACCGACACGTGCTTGCGGAATCGTGATGTCTAGTTTAGTAGCAATCTGAGAAACAGAAACTTCTATTGCTCTGTAATTCTAGGTTAGGGAAAGTAGGGTCTGTGTGCAAGATAAACAGTTTGGTTATGCATTTGTTTCTGTTAATGTCGACCCAAGGTGAAATTTACAATTCAAATGGAGACTCGTGGCTTTTTTATATTACTTCTTGACATATTTTTAGCACTACTCGTTCAGTTGGATATTTGAGCGGTGAGTTTATGAAACGTCATGATTAAATTCGACACCAAAATGACGCCCTAAATTCGTGCTCTGAAAGAACTCTATCATTTTTTGACTTAGTTCAAGTGCGGGAATCACAATTAGTCTATACAATATATAAAAATGTTTCTTTACATTTTCTTCTAACCAAATAAAACCTTTCCTGTCTGCGTTGATTTTTCACAATACACAGTTTATCATTGCATTCACTATGTGACAGCCAACGAGTTTGAGCTAAATTAAGATGAATGGATCGGTAAAACAGTTTCCTGACTCGTTTTCCACATTCTTAAAAATTCATGGATAAAATTTCTTTTATAGATCAGTGAAAAGACGAGTCATTATGAAATACTGTTGGTAGTTTTTTTTTTATTTTTATTATCGCTTACATTATGATAAACATTTTATGTTACACACGGATATACACTGGAAACGGGATCTACGAAAGTAGAGGACTGGAGTTGTAGAGTGCACCTTGCCGTAATCGAGGAACATAACAAATAAACTGGTAAAACTGCGGCTTAACGAGCTTTTTTTATTGGCAATGTTTATCTGTTAAACAGCACTGTGCACAACCTGAAAAACATTTGGGAGTACAATTCAGTCTAGTCAACAAAAATGCTACAATTCAGTACAATGTTAACTACCTCGTTGGTCGTGTCGGTTGCAAGCGCGACTACCGATTTAGAGGTCCTGGGTTCAAGTCCCGGGTGGGTCACTATTGGAATTTTGTAACTTAGATTTTATATAGTGGCTCGAAATCTGGATATATGCCGGGTGAATGGTAATGGACTCACCACCTATTCAATAGTTGGACGTAAACGTGACTGGTGCAACGAAAGAGTGTACTACACTCCTCTGTCTACCGCTTACGGGATTAGAGGCGTGATGTTACGTTTTTAGTATAAGTCCATTTAGTATATGTCACTTTAAGTATTAATAAATACTTCGTATTTTAATTTTAACTGTTGATCCAATATCACTATAGTTTGTAAATTTTTATTTAATCGAATTACTATTTGTAATGATTTGCTATACTGTTCTTTGCAGTCCATTTTTAAATCCTTTCAGTTTCAGTTCAGTTTCAGTTCCTTTCAGTTTAATCCTTTCCTTTCAGTCGGAGAGAACCCCAGTGTTTTCCAATTTTTAACTGGCTATTTAGATGAGTTTTACTCTTTTCGTAGGAATTCATTGCCGTGTAGACTTATGTTTCATGTTTGAGCTTGCTAATCGTAAATTTTTCGATACACTTTAATAATTTACGAATGTTACGAGTATTTAGACAATACTAAGCTTATGAATTTTCAATTTCGTTTATAACTATCTAAATACTCAGTATGTTATAATAAATTCTACCAGTATTTATATAGAAACCTAAGCCAAGAACCCACATAGTGCACTAGGTGCGTCTGGTAGCATCGACGCAATTTACTTTCCATCACAAACCAATCATCGGCGGCGGCGCTCCTTCCTGCTACAAATACCGATTCCATGTTTAACGCGGATATTTATTATTAGAATATAGATTGAAGAACGTTGGAAAAAGAAGGTAGATTGAAGGAAAATTTTAATCGCTTCGTGGAAATAATACAATTATTATGCCGTACTGATACGTGTGTCGACAATTTGTTTATTAAAACTACATTTATTTTTTAGATTTCTTGAATTGTATGAATTATCTTGATTCAATTAGGGATGATACAATTAGGGATGATCAAATAATCTAGCTTATATTCAAAGAGATCGTAAATGTGGGTACTTTTTGGTGTAATTACGTATGGAGTGAACCGTTCGAATCTCGACAACGTAGAACACCAAACGTTCAATGCGCAAGTCGTGGCCAGGTGCACGAGTAGCTGGTACTGACACTGACATTGACAGTCACGACGGCTGCATCTGAGGCGGTATGGTACGCACGCGCGACATATTCGCCTCACATTCTGACGTTTATTTTGCCGTGAGTTGGCACCGATGCGTGCGCTCGTTTGCTCAACACATTCCACAAACTGAATGACAATGTGTCTAACCAAATCGTATGATAGTTCAATTTGGACATAGGTTTTGAAAAAAATGTGACGAGTCTTTTGCTATATAAGGTGATTATATTACACACTAAGTTATACTGAATAGGTACATCAGGCGAATATATCAGGCGCCTAAACGAAACTATTGTGTATTATAAATGCTATCTGCGATTTATATTACAATTGTAATTAAAAATATGCTCCAGTGAATTCGATAATTCTGTTAATGGTCACTTCCGACCATTCGTTTGTGTAACGTACTTCATGATGCCTTTTTTGTGAAGTTTAAAGTTTCTATTACATTACGATGTATTGGGAGCTAATTATCTTCTCTATTTATAGATATAGCGCTAGATACCAATAATACACGACACTACAGTGGAAGTCAAACATTTTAATTAACGTTTGATTTTTTTCACTGATGTAAAAATCAAAATGTTTTAAGTAAGGTAAAATTAAAAAATATTCTAAAATACAAAGTACATAAATATACATACATTGGAACAGTTATATTTTAAATCAATAATTATACTTGTTTAAACTGTTGTTGTTTTCATCGCCTTTAGAAATAATGTTGAACATTAGTGCTAAGTTTACCCTAAGAGTATTAGCTTTCAGATAATTACTTTTTGCTATTGAGGTCTATTATAGCACCGAAAGTAATAAGCAAATGGATGGTTCTGGTCTACATTTGCTTGATTAAACGTGGTTCGAAACAATTGTTGCCTGTCATTTGTCATTACACAATATTTATGTAACATGGCGTTTAATGTAGGTACCTATGATTTTAAGGTCTTCTCTTATTGTTTGCTAAATTAGCTTCACTGAATTGTTTGAATATCATACATACGTTTTTATAACAATTTTAGTGTGAAATAAAATATACATAATGAAATAAGTCATACCAACATGACATGACATTTTTTTTAGCTTTCAAAAAGTCTAGGGAAGAGTTTAAATAAAACATGATTTTAGAAACAAGTAGTGTTGAGATTGTAAACATACGCATATTTCCCGTTGACTCCTCAAAATAGAGTTTAGAGCGGAATCTAAATTTACACAAACTAAAATGTTGCCAGACGTAGCGATCTGGCGTATCGGATTAAAGAGACAAATTTGGGTCTATTTCTGTAATCATTTAGAAAACGTAAGAACGAGATTCGTTGGTATATATACATAAATATATATTCACAAATAGTTATCAAAGATTAATTTTTAAATAGTTTGTACATACATTGTATTCACTTGTGGTATTCAATTCAGTGTACGCAGTAAAAGACAGATGAATTGTGAAAGTGAGGATCGTAGGAAAACTTCTACTTTGTGCATTGACAAGATGTATCTGTAAGGTTTTGAGAGCCGACAAATATATTTTGTGGTTGCGACGGTTACTTAGAAATATCGGTTATTAATATCGTGTATATAAATTCGACTGGTAACATCAGTAGCTATTTACTGCTACTAGTCGCTTCTACATAGTCCAGACTAATGTTCTATGACTTATGCAAATTGATACTTAATTCGCTTCGTCGATCTACTGATTGCAAGTGCGATTACTGATTAAAAGGACCTGGGTTTTACTTTCAAGACGGGTGTTATTGGGTTTTTCTGACTTAGAATTTCTAGTAGTACCTCGGTATCTAGATTTTTTGCCCAGTATATGGCAATATCTAACCCAATATTCCATTGTGGCAGTATTATCCAGTATTTAACAGGTGGATCGCGGAAGAGTGGTACACGCCTCTGCCTACCCCTTCGGGAATACGGGCGTGAGGAAAAGAAGAAAAAAAATATTTAGTTGGGTATCATTGGGTCAATTGATTTAATCGAGACCTGCTTATGTAGAGTTTAATTAATTCCTTGAAGTGTATGTAAACGTTTAATTCTGTTTCAGACATTGACTAATTGAATTCCGAGTACCCGTATGTTACGATCTGAAATTTGTCTCTAAGTTTTAATGAGTGCGGTGATAAAGTATTATCCGCTTAATTTATTCTGTATCGCTGCAATTAATTATTTTCACCGCTAATGTACCTCTGTCGGCTAACTAAACGCATACAATTTTGTTCGGAGCACAGTTTTACACTCAAACCTACTGGCAACATGTATGTATACTAGGCCTACATAAATGTTCTTTATTGAATGAACAAATATCTACATTTACGCAAAAGAGAATGTTATTCATAAACAATCAAATTATATTCCAAGAGCTCTACATTTACAACTCAATACTCAATACCTACAGAATTAATAACGTGTGTATTTAATAATTTGACTGTTTACGGTCGTTTCTTCTTCGTTGTATTTTCCTGAGAAATAGAAACGAAACCGAAATTAATTTGATACGTTATTAATTATCCGAAATTATGTTATTTCACAATATCCGCGCTTCTCCAGGAATTTGTACCGCGGAAGAATTTTGAAAGTCATTTTTTATGAGAAAGAGTGTTTCCGTGCGCCATCAAAGAATTCTTTACGAGGTTATATGTTAGCCGACCGCAACGCTTGAATATACTATGATTTCCTATATACTCCAAAAAAAATTTTTAACATTTTATATATCTGTTTATAGTTTATATAACCATGGACTTGGATTATCGTCATATAATTTAGGTACATTATACTACTCTTGCCACATACTCGTATCTATCTTACTATAACAGGGCAGAGGCTATGTACTTTATCAACATGGTTCAGGATTTTTCAAATTTAGATTTAAAAGTGATTATTTTCAGATCTGCTTAATAGATAATTTCTTATTAGTGTTAAAACGTATACGTGTTACTGTATTTAAAAAATTGTCTTTTCAAGTTGTTATGATATGTCCGCAGACACATGGACGATCATAAAGAAAAAAGTGGTTATATTTCTATTTTAATTGTGTTTATAAGAATTCCTTTCAATATATATTTACGTATTAGTCAATTAACGTACCGCAATGGTGTCGAATCACGTTAATTAAGTGGAACATTGATGGATAAACGAACCCATTAATCATTTATTTTCGTGCGGAAAACTCGACAAAATTGTTTACGATTGAGCTATTTATAAAATTACATATTCGATTTGAACGGCTCCACAACACGGCGTAAACATGGGATTTTCGGCCGTCTGATTAATCTGATCAAAGGAAAACGGTTTGAGCGTTTTCCACGCTACTTGTGCACGTCGCTGTCAACGGTTGCGCTAATGCTTCCGTCGGCTTCCAATATTAAACTTTTGATGGTGTTTAAAGCTACCGTAGATTTATGGGCCAATCGATATTTCGGTAGAAATTGTAACGGATCGATCCAGAAAATCGTGTTCCGCTCACCGACACTTTTTATGTCTTAACTCTACCTTTATGTTTTAACTCAACCATGACACTTTTTGACAGAAATAAATGAAAAGGCAGATTGCACTCATAAATTCAATTTCCTGGCGGCCTCAATAAGTTCGGTTGTATGAGCACAATTGTTCATACAAAAGACATCTTAACTGAATTGGTATAGTGAGAATCGTTTTGCGCGGAATGATACAGTTACAACAATAAATGGGATCTCAAGGCTTAAGGTCAACGAACCGCGCGCTTCACTACTTAAGTCGCTGACTGTACGATAGATTTACTACTTCCGTCTCTAGTCGAAACAATATATTGGGCGAGACATCTCAAATCAGAAATATGTTGTCCTACTTTTAGGATTAACAAAACTGCTGAATCAAAACCCCTTTGATCTCTCATTTTCGGGTTAATGTTGACCGTATTAACTGACCTGATTGCTAGCTACACGATTTCAATTGGGAAAACCGATCGATTACTATGAAATTTTGATTGTAGCAAATTAACGTAATCATTGAGCCCGTGGACTGTAGCTAGAACCTTGCCAATACATACTTTTATCAGTTATATGCATTTAAGCGTAATTAACATTAAAAATAATGTAACAGTAGCCAAAAGTTATTATTTAAAAGAAGATAAATAATTTAAATATTACAATAGTCTTAAATATACTAATTGCAATGTGCAATTAATATACATATGTAGCGTAGACGCGGTAAATTATATAATACTAATTATGTAATAATAACAGATCACTATACGGACGTCCTTGACAACGCGCCAAATCTTTCGCACACCGTTTGGCCCGAGTTTTTTTAAATATTACGTTTCATTACGAATATAGTTGTAGTATATTACCTGTATGTGAACTTGGCTGTATTCCAGCGAAGATAAGCGCAACGTTCACGACAAATAGTGCTCGCTGCACCTTTATAGGTTAATAGCTAGTTACGAAATATTTGTGAATAAATCTGGGGCTTTATCACGAAAATAACTTGCGGGTCGTACAAATTATACACTATTTATTAGTTGACAAGTAGAGCAAATGTAAAGGATTGTGAATGAGCTTTGTTAAATTTGGGTCTAACTCAACTCAACCATTAATCGTGTCGGGGCGAGGAAAGAATTCATCCTTTGACCGCGTGCCGGAATGCCAATGTGTCACATGAGGCGACTAAATCCGGCGCTAGCAGTTCGCGGTATGGGTTATGGCGCAGCCTGCGTAAGTACGTCTATGCTCTACGCCCTAGCTACCTAAGGGCAGCAGTGTAGGCGATGGGAGAAGCAGTACTCTGCGATTCCCAGCCCTCATGCGTAGCTTAGTGACTATGACCAAAATCCCCTAAGGGGGGAACTTACACAGACTGAAAATGATGATTGTTAAACGTTTACGAAAACGTCCTTTGCCTTTTACTGTCGCGTGTGGAAATTTTGGTCACCGTTTTACGAAAGCAAAATATGTTACGATACCTTTTATACGATACGGTCACGTTACGTCAATACAATAGAAAAGATGGTGACTCTATTGCCATACACCTGGCACATATCTAGACTCCAAGTCACTACTAGAAAAATCATAGTGTCCGACCCAGGATTTGAACCCAGGACCTCTTAATCGGCAGTCACGCTTGCAAACAATACGACCAACGAGGCAGTTATTATTGGAAATTTATATCTTTTGGAAATTTAAAAACTATTTTGTTACACAGGTCTCATGTTCATGTAACGCATTTAACATCCTCAAATGGTCACATGACAGAACGTCATATCATACCATATAACATAAATGCTTGTTAACAGGGCACGCGAATCGAGAATCGCCGATCGGTGTCGGTGGGAGCGACGGGTGGGGCCACAGTTGAGAGACACTCATACGCCGAGGGGCGAGTGCCCGCGCCTCATGGACTGCCGCCGTCCCCCGGCGCGGCCGCCGCGCAGAGGCGCGTCGCAGCCGCCTGCCAGGCCAGCAGGAGGCTACTGGAGGAGATACTCGCTAAACCAGGTAAATACTTGTAATGATATTGAAACTTTTACTAATTTTAATAATATCATAGGACATCTCAAACGAGCATCTGTTCTCAAAGTAAGTAATAGAGCTTGGGGTATAGAAGCCAGACGGGTTTGTACTTTCGACATCGGATGACGATAATAATGAAAACGGGAAAGTCAACTCTTAATCTTAAAGCAGGTCTTTAATAATGATATTCACTGATTTGACTAATGATGTTTGAGGTACACATTCTGTGTAGCTATAAAACACCGACCTACAGCTGAACGATTTCTTTTTATATGAACACAGCTTATTGTTGTCGTACTTAATGAGGAATACATTCAAATTATATTATGTATAAGTTCACTAGCTATAAATTTTGCAAAATATTTACCATTGTGGTAGGTTTCTATGCGCCAAAATGATGAGGTACCGCTTTACGAGGAGATTACTTAATATATAACTTTTGACGCCAGTTACTCTTGATTAAAATATATCTATATGGCTCATAAAATGTATTTGCCAAGACTTCGTAGTGGTGGCTCCTTCTAGTAGTGGCTCGGAGTCTGGATTTAGTTCCAGTGTCACTTAAAACAATATCACGTAGAAGGACCTAATTTTTTGGTCCCAGTCTTGAATTTATAATTTTTATTAAAAAAATATATGTATATATAATTATATAGTAATGCGAAGATTCGAGAAACACTTGTTATTACTGACTTGTAATTGTAGACAGACGGTAATATTTACTCTTGAAATTGCACCATTGATATGTTTTTTTAACGTTCGTAACATTTTGTCATTATCCGTGAAACAACTCTGTTGTAGTAGTGGCTCGAACATCAAAGCATCTCTGCTGTAATGAAGGTTTTTAATGAGTGTTATTTTACAATAGAAACTCCCTGCTTTAGCTCAAAAAGAAAACACATATTTACTGTCTTACACTATGACATAATTTTAATCTCTCGTTTTAAAACCAACTGTTTGAATATTGAATGTCACACAGAAGCTTTCTGTTGAATTAATTGGATCTAGAGTAGTTGATAATGTCGCAATGAATGTAGTTGTAAAAAAATATGTAAAAAAAAATTGGGAATAATGAGAAGTTCAAGCGTTTGTATATACAGCTTATAAATTACAAAAAAAAACAGATAAAACGATTCGACAAATATAAAAATAGCTATATTTCTAGCAAAATTTTATGCTTGTGTTCATTTGAGATTTTTGTTATATTACGCTGTATATTTCAAATGTATCAACATTTATGGGTTCTGGAGTGCAGTTCGCGGTTCAGTAAATTTAGGTCGCCCTGGTGCCATGTGGGATTGGCTGATGATGATTCGAAATTCACGATACAATTTTTATACAGTTGATACCGCAGATGTTTCCATAAAAAATCAATAAGCCTGGTCCAAAACAAGATATATAAATTCATCATTCATGTACCTGCCTATTCGGATAAAACAATGCCTTTGTACGGCAAACAAATTAGCGCGCACCATAATATGCCAAATTAATCATTCAATATTATTTTCCTATGATGATTTTTTGTGATATTCGATATCACTGCCGATATCACGCCCGAAACTCAAATATAAATTTAAACGTGAGAGAAATACTAGATATTGACGACAATTATATTACTAGGCATAAATATAATCGTTTAAGTATATTCAGCCTTACTGCTCAGTTTTGGTTTTGGACACCTGTATCATATTTAAATACAGCAGGTACGTATTTAAACAATTAAGTTCGTCGTTCGACCACTTTGATGAACATTTAAAAGGTTTGCTCGCTCAACCATAACACAATTACAAGCCCGTCACAAATTTTCGCCGAAAATTACCCCTTGTTACAGAAATATCCCCAATTTTTGGCAATTTGATAACTCGTGTCTCGACAGTAAACCCTCTGTCACATAATAAGCGAACGAGTTTCGTTTATTAAGCGAGTAAATGATAAATGCGCTAAAATAATAAATATTCAAATCAAAAATCTAAATATTTGTGGTTTTTGCCAAAGTTAACGGTAGTAATGTAGTCCTACTACGAGAAATTTGTGGTCTAAAACCGTACTCTTAGTTTGCTATTAGCACGAGTTACGACAAATTTAATTATGTTCTACTTATCGTAATATTAAGTACATTTGATAAACAAGAGAATTGTTCATCGCCAATGCATTACCAAGTTTTCGGTACGAAAAGGTAACGGCGAGTACGTCTTTAAAGTAGCGTAACCTCGGTACGTTGAAAACTTTTAATTAATTCCCAACGTCATTGCGTAAACAAACAATCTGTTAAGCAGTAGTTCAAGAAGTTTAAAAGCAGTTTTTCTTACGATTCTTGAAATACATATTTCAAACGGTTTTACCTTCAAAATCATGTTTATAATAATGTGATTTCAGGCGATTTAATAATAATAATAATAATAATAAGAAAATTTATGTAAAATGCCTCATATTGAAATTAATTATCGAGAACCGTGAAATTCAATTTGTTTTTATTTCTGTTATTAGAGCGATATAATAGTGAAGTAACAATTAGATCGATACGGGAATACTTACAGTAATTTTAAATGACTCTCGCATTTACGTTTATAATTTATTAGTCTATCTGATGTAATCCGTAATAACGTTCATTATTGTTGCAAGCCATTCGCAAGAGAAAGTAGAGGAAATGTTGAGAACAGAAGTGTGAAAGTGCTCTGCGTAGATAGATTAGCGAGAGGCGCTTGGCTAAGCACAATAATCTTTTGAAATTCACGTTTACGGCGTGACAGTTATGCTTGTTAAAATTTCTTAAGAGATCCACCGCTGTCTCCACCTAAACTTTATTTAAAGTACAGTCTAATTTTGTAGTTCACTAAACTTATAAATGATATTCTATATATTATGTGAGTAGCTACATTGATACATACTTATAAATATTATTATTATATGTATTCCTTATATGTTATACGGTATCTATATCCTTGCTAGTAAAGCTTTTGATGTTTAATAATTATGATTTTACATATATATGAACAATTTCAATTTATAAT
>DWDV01002960.1:0-11031 GCA_018245615.1 Mimoniades ocyalus | reverse complement strand
CACAGAACAAATACTTGTGCTCATCACACAAATATTTATTCTGGGTGGGAATCGAACTCACGACCCCCGGCGCAACAGTCAGGTTCACTAACCACTGCACCAACGGGCCAGTCGAATTTATAAATGCCTAATATTTCCTGAGCGTCAGAAAATTGCGCTACATGTAACAGTGGGACCACGTTATTTTTAATTTTATAACCGCGGGATAAATGACTTGATTTGAAAAAATACACTCAAACGCGTTGGTAGAATATTCGGATACATCTGCTTATAATAATACTAATAATATTATACATTCGTATTATATGTAAGCATGAGTAGTAATAGCCTAGTGGTTTTAAATACAACCTCTCACTCTGGTAGCCCGTGTTCAAATCCTGGAGTTCACATATTTAAAAATGTACTTTTTAAGGTTAACTATCGCTCGCTATAACGGTGAAGGAAAACATCGTGAGAAAACTTACACACCTTAGAGTTCTGAAAAAATATTCTTCTGTAAGACGTGTGAAGCCTGCCAACTCGCGCTTAGCTAACGTGGCAATACTGACCTTAATACTCTCATTTACAGGAAACTCGTATTCCAACAGTGTGACGATAGTAAAAATTAAGTGTAATGAATCTTAAATATTTTTATTCACGACGATTTAGTTTTTTGTTCAATATTTCGGAACCCCGTTGAAGTAGCGTGTTTGTCATGAAACTAGTTATTTAGACGGAAGCATTCGTACATATTTTTTCAAGGAATGTAAAATCTTTATAGATTCATTTTTTTATAAAAAGTAAAATTTGTATTGTTTTTTTTTGTGAACCAAATAAATTTTGTTCTATACTATTAAAAAAAATTATAAGTATGTCTTTAAAGCTTCTCATTTTGAGAGGAAATTCGTGTCCAACAGTGGATCGATGGATTACTGATTAAATAGTGAATAAATTTTAAATTTTCACTGAATTCCCGTTATAATAATTTTGTTGCACTATTAACTACAAATAAGCTTGTTTTCGTTGACTGATGACGGTATGGCGCGACCTGCCTAAGCACGATCAAATGCCCTGGCCCCTTAAGGGCTGCAGCGTTAACAGTGCGAGAAGGCATGCTCTGCGATTCCCTACCGTCATGCCGGATAATCGACCAAAACCCTTCAAGCCCTGTGTCAAGCTGTGAGCATAAAACGCTAATTTTCTATGTATTTATGTACAAGTATGTATGTAAATAAAGATAAGAAAACGAGTGTCATAAAAATTTGTATCCAGCACACTTAGAAATGGCGAGATGTTACATTGCTCATTACGTACAGAACTTGATACGTTGCTACGTGACACTTATAATTATGATTAAATTGTAGGAAATTCTCGTCAAAAGAATGAACTGTTAGATAAACGGCGCGTAACTTCCCACTTCCTATAAAATACTTTCATTTAATCTAACATAATGAATGTTACATTGTATTAGTATCATTTTAATTAGAACAGTACAATTCAGGGTGTGAAATAACTTTCGTTTTAATTGTGTTAGAAGAATAGGTTATACAGTGTTGTAATTGTATCATTTTCTTTCTTTTCCGAATCATAAAAAAAAAAGCTTTTGAAATTATAACTGAGAACACGATGTTAATTATTATACGGATCGTTTGATAACAGCTAATTATACACGCACTATTATCTGCCCAATATTAATATTCGTGTAGATTCCTGCGCTGCTAAAAAAAATTACAGTTTTTTTACATTACCATAATAATCAGCTATTGGTAATTTTTTCTCTCGTTAGTTACTTTAGTAAGTAACTTGATGAAGAAGTGATTTTAATGTTAAAGTCTATTTCTATAATGGTCTATGAAAAACATCGTGAAACCTCCATGTCTCAGTTCCTTATAATATTTTATGTACCCATTAGGTACCAATTTGTACCCATGTATTTGTACCCCTTATGTCCCCCACCCGTAACGTCTGCCAGCGCGCTTCCGACGCTAATATAATATTTACTATTCTGAGACGAGATAAATATATAACAATGAGATGATCAAAATGTTGACGGCGATGATGACGAGGAATGAAGCCTTAATTGACGTCAGTTTGTTTCGTACAGCGGTGCATACAAGTTTTTAATTGCTATAAAGTTTACATGTCAATATAAAATTGGTAATAGGTGTGACAATCTATTAAATATGACAAAAAAATTGCGAAACTTAGCCAAATTGTTGGAACTTTGATAATTTATTCACTACATGTGATTGCTCATTAGGCGTCGGTGTAATTAGTGTATGTTTTTAAATAGACACCGATATTCACATGTTAAATTTTTTCCTGTTTGAAATAATTTACATCATACTAAGTGATATAATTCAAAAGCGAACAGATCAGAGTTTAGTCAAATAAAGGAAATTATGTAAGATTTAAAACAAATCGTAAAACTTAGAAATGTATTTTAAATCTAAAATAAAATTCATTAATATCCGATCAGGTGACGGTCACAGGTTTTCTCCGCGTACATTTATTATACGTTGTCTGAGGAAAATCGATATCGTCTTATTTCGCACAGTCTTTCTTCCTTGATGGAGGAGTGGATAAAGATTAATGAATAGAAACACTTCTTCCAAATTGGCCGGCTCTGATGTCCAACGAATTATATTGGTTCACGTGCCTCTCCTCGGCCCTCTTAACAACGTCACAAAACGAAGTCTGACTACAATATTAATTAACGATTCTTCCATTGAAGCTGATCTCTTTCATTAAGTATTAAAAAATTTGGTCTGTACCTATGAATTTATATTTTTTTATAATCTATACTCCTAGACATATGTTTGTGGTCTGACCATGATTTCTAAATTCAAAAAGTTTTGTTCTCCTATTTTTTTTAATATTTTAACAACACATACAATTATTCAATTACTGTTGTTGGCAATATTGTACTAAGTCTGGGTGCAAGTGTAATAAGTACTGTAATTATGGATTTTCGAGTTCCAGAGTTTAAATGTCTTACAAGTTACAAATTTACCGTGAAGTTTGTTTGGAAAACTCAATATTTAATAGAATGGATCAAAAGAAAGAAGACATATTTCGTTCTGGAATGTATTTCGATTTTAATTTGAAACACTACTAATAAAGTCGAGTCGAGAAAAATGTGTCCCATTTGCCAAATAAAAATAACATTTTAACCAATATGTTGTTTTAAAAATATGTTTTATTTTTAACCGTAATCGAGCGATATAAAGTTGGTTTTATTTACAAGTGATTGTTAAGTTCACAATGACAGCCCGTGAACTGTAGTTAAATTCCATTTCACTGAACACAGATACGAAATGTCTCTTGACATGGATCACATGTTCTTATGGCGTGTAAAATCCTAAATTAAAAGTTAAATTTTATACTGATTTAATGTATGTAGGTATTGGCAAATTTACAGTTTAATATAAATAATATGTTTTTTTTTCCGACCCTTTTATTATTCTACTGTTAGAACACAGGATTCCCTCAGAATGAGAAGGTTAAGGCCATAGTCCGCCACGCTGGCCAAGTGCAGGTTGTCAGACGTCACACGCCTTTAGAGAACGTTTTTAACATAATACGATTAATATACGTAGCATTATAAACGTTGATAAAAAAAGATCGCCCTTAACGTACTTTCATAAAAAAACCAGGTAGGTAGTTCTGGTCCTTGGAAATGCGCCAGCGTTTACTAATGTAGAATTATTTGGATTGCTACTGCTGATTGCTGATTCCAGTCTCACCTGTTAGAAATACATAGATATTATTATGTGTCTAATGCTTACTAGGTTTATTATTAAAACTACTTAAGTATACGGCCAGGAAACACTACTAATGAAAACTAAACGCGTTGAGAAATTGAACGTGAATTTGAAATTCGAACGTGACATGCATATCGTATTAAGCTTGTTACGTAAAAATAACATTTAACCTTAATATATTCCCGTAATAGCATACGAGTCGGAGCGTTATCGTGTCAATGGTAGAGGTCTGATAAAATAGCGCCGAACAAAATACTATTTTATCACTATACCACAATCAAGAAAACATTCACACACAAACGAAAAAAACGCGCAACAATGCACGCACACATTCAAATATTCACCTGTTGCTATGGTTGTGTAGAGTTGAGAGGCTTTGCTGCTCAGGCGCAGGTTGTAACTTCTCCCACTCCAATGAACGAGCGTATAGCGCTATCTCTCTCCGCGCGTTCGTGTGGGAACGCGACGGAAATACAAATGTGGCTACGTCAGTGACATGGCGTCGGTAAAACAGTCTGACTGTTGTACCGACCGCGCAACTGGATCAACGGTCTTTCGTCGCCGCTAGCGGTTTCAACTTAGTTTTAACTTGACAACGTACCAAGCGATTGGTTTATTCGACTTGTGGGGCCCATTATCAGCAATGGTGTGCATTACACGTCACAATTGGGTGCCAATCGCGATGTTTCAGTGACACTGTGTGTCGTTTTAAAGTGTTATTTTCTTAGCTAGTTCGTCTATGTGCTAATACGGGCTTACGTCTCAGTGAATGCCGGCTTAAATCACTCACGTCATGTACCGTGCCCCGTAAGTTCGTTAAAAGTGGCTGTGTTCGAATTTGTGCTGAAGATCCAAATGGTTTATGCCTGCGTTGGATTCTGTGCAACTGTGGTATGTGGATAAGTGTGTCTCTATAAGGATTGATAAATACTCTTCAAAGTGAAAAGGTATGTTAGTTTGTGTACCTTGATAATTTTAATTTAATTTTAGACAGTTTTTTTGACTGAAAGTTCTATTCTGATTTAAATGTGTTACAATACAATTAGTAATAGGTTTCTTTTGACACGTTTGGTAGATAGGTACTTTATAATGTTTTGCGAAATATGCCATTATTAAATGTCGAGACAATTATTTATTAAGGCCTGCCTTAAGGCTGTGCCTGACCTGACTATCTTTGTTTAAGCCCTTTAACTATCCTATGTAAGTTTCGCCATTTACTACGTATTTACCATATCAATTAGCACGTGTATACTTTATAGAGGTGAACGACCCACAAAATACGAGTTTAAGGCGAAATATTTTACATATAAAACGCGTTGGCGGGAGAGCCTAGTGATTTCGTATTTTTGTTAAATTTGCCGTTCTAAATCCATTAAAATTTATTTAAAATAATTATTCATGTAATAAATTTATTATTAGTTGATATACATAAAATATTCATCAATTATTTTTCGTTTTCCTTAATACTTACCGTAAGTAAATGTGCCTTGAAAGAACATCAACGCGCATACCAACACACAATTTTCAATAGATCGATATTAGACCGTATGACCTTTGAATATTTTAAAGGATTACCAAGATACAGATTTAATTAATACACGGGTACTGTATGAGCGGTTGAAGTTTTAATTCTGGATAGGTATATCTGGTATATTGTATGCAAAATAGTCGAAGTGTAAATAGAATTTATAATTAAATCCGTTACGCAAGCAAGCAGCGTAGTTTTTGTGATATTGACCCACTTAAATGCTTTTACCGCGAGCTTAGGCTTCGTAATTTGAAATTATCGAATGTAACTTTTATTAAAATATTTTTAAACACTTTAAAAATTATACACACACCTTCTTTTAAGCGGTAATAAACAAAGATGAGTACTTCCTAGCTTGCGATAGCAGTACCAAACACAGTTATTTTATAGTTTGGCCTTTTATATGTATGTAATATTACGCTACGATATCTTAATTTTCTTTGAGTGTGCCTTGAGAAGCATTAACAGGTGCTTAAGGAGTTGGAATCCACTGCATGAGACGTTTAAATTGGCGATTATTTATCGTTCAAGTATGTAGTACTAGATCCCCGTTGGCTGGAACCTAGAAAGCGACCCGATAAACTTGTTTAGAAACCTCTCTAGTGTTTACTAATGTGATAAAGAGACATTTCCTGTCTACGATTTCCTTCGCTGTGGTTTTGTATTTATACATCGCTATGTTAATATTTAAAAATTCCGTCGTTAAAGGATACACCGATCGTATCTTTCACGCGGACGCAAGGGGCATTGATCATCTATGGATGTCTGTTTGTTTGTTTTTGACCCACGAAATAGTTGTTCTCTCACCAAAATGTTTATACAATTTTCATTAAGTGCATGTTTCTGTGTTTAATCCACGTCGAATTGAAATTCATGTTCAAAATTTTATTATAGTTGTTACAAAGTATTTTGTATAAAATCTGCTACTATCAAACGTTACATATCTAAGAGGCTCTTGGTAATGACGTATTTTACGGTTCGCAGGGCTACTAAGATTACCGTTTATGGCACGTATATGGCATTGAATACGAAGTTGTGAAAAGGTCGACATTGCTAGTACCTACCTGAAAAGATATCTCTGATACTTTATTTTTATAGCAGTGATAATAAACATCTAATATACTTGTCATTCTATGAAAAATCTGTAGAAAATATAATAACTTGGTTGATAATAAATAATTATAGCACTTGAAAGTATTAAACTAAAGCTACGAGTTGAACGGTGTTGAGTAAAATGACCATTTTCTGTCGTGAACAAGTGAATTCAAAGCCGTAATTTAAGTTACACCTAGTCGCAATGTTTTAGTTTTCATTGTTTATTTTTTATTGGATTAAATTTTTCTTTCAATAATATAATAGGGTAGATACTTTGAAAAAAAAATCCTATCGTCAAGGTCGCAGATAAACATACGGTTTAGGGTCGGAAATATCTGTGAAAGCGACTCCGCCCAGAAGTTACGATGGTTCGAGAACTTTCCATAAATATCGACGAAAGATAAGAAAATGCGTCAGCTACATTGGCCGTTTCCCTGTTATGTGCGCGTCGGGCAATTGAAATCGGACCGCAATGTAAATCGTATTACCGAGATCGAGACGCGAACAATCCTAACATAATATTAGGCATGTTTGACTATTCGTTTATTGTTAAAGAGTCATATAAACTGTCATTGTAATTCTAATATTTTCAAAACATCACCTTTGAATGTTATTAAATGAATTGCAACATGACTGCCTCGTGGGTCGAGTGGTTGCAAAGGTGACTGTTGATTGACAGGTCCGGGGTTCGATTTCCGGGTGGGGTACTCCAGGATTATTGTAAAGTTGAAATTTCTATTACTAGCTTCGGAGCTAGTACCTAGAGTGAGCACATTACCATACACCGGACACAAATCCAGACTCCGCTCCGATCCGGATTTGTTTCCGGTGTATGGCAATATGCTCACCGTCTATTCCAAGATGGAGCGTAAACGTTAATTATTGTCGGGCAATGCTCAAACCACTGTAGTAATGTAGCCCTGACATTTCAGACTCGAAGTTATATCGAGCCTTTTTCATAGGTTGCCTACTGTGACCATATACAGTATCATTGAATCGGGACGACAAATTGAAGTTATCCGCATTTCCTTTTTTAAATTCATTCGAACTGTTTAACGCAGTGTTTCAAATATATTTAATATTGTTTCCAGCGGTGTATTCACTTCATTAGTTGTTGATTAAATTACAGAACAGGAGGAAAAAGGAAATTTTAAAATTATCACAACTGCTGTTACAATACTAATATCAAACCATCATCTTGTTCAACTGAGGTTTATAAAACTAGGACAAATCCGATGATAGCCGGTCCGATGGCAATCCTATTACTGGTTAAGAGTTAAGAAGCACCTGCTTGCGTATAATTTATTTGGCGGCGGTGAGGGCTCTAAGTGTCTGTAGAATAAATAGGGGCTTAATGCGTTTCTCTCATGTGTTATTAAAAAAATGTATGTGTCCGTTAACGTACCGTGTTATGATGAAAATATAAGGGACCATGCCAGACCCATTACAGGGTAAGCAGAGAGCACCAAGTGCCAAGTGATCATTATCCTTCCACGTTTTCACATTTTCAATTCTAATTTTCTTAGACGTCGGTTTTACTGATAATAACGTGATTTTAATACGATAGAAAGTTTCCACGGTGTAAATCTTAATAAAGTTTTTCGTACCTCCGCATATTTATGAGTGAGTATTCATGTGTTTAATGCACTTTTTAGAGACGAGTCTGCTTAGACTGCCTTGGTTCCATTGAGATTCAGGGTGTTTCTTAACATTTCGACTGATGTTAGGCCGCTACCCACGTCCTCCCTTGAAAATTATATTTGTTGCCATTTTTGAGGCCTGCATTCGATTCAAATTCAGTAGAAAATTAAACTATATTAACACTCGTTTAAAAACTTTAATTATCGAGCGTAAATATCAAAGCTGGCTGCTGTTAGCCAAAGATTAAACCAGTCGACGGAATATAGTGTACTTAGTCTAAGCGAATATACGTATAAAGTTTCATATTAACGGCTTAGGTCTGTCATTTTATATATTTAACTTAAGTACGGTAACGTTTTATTTTTGCCGCTACTGTTAACTTTTCTATATGTGTATAGACACATATATATAAGTATATAGTAGTATTTAAATTGTACCTAAGGATTTTATCATACATTCAAGTTATATGAATAGACTTTTTCTCGTACTTTCTCTTCAACATATTACAAGGCCCTGGTAGTTTTGGTTTGCATGTAAAGAATACCTACGTGCGATCGAATATGTATTTATACGTTTTTAACTACACAAACGTACAGTTTAAAACGTTGGTTGGATAAAATGATATACATTAAACCCATTATACATCTATGTATATATGTAGGTATATATTAAGGTGTAGGTATGCTATGACAATATTATATAAAGTACGAGAGCGAAAATTTAAAATTAATAGTGTCCCCAGAAATCTAGCCGTGTGAAATATGTAGTTTAAAAACGTTGAAAAGTTGAGAGAAATGTGTGGTATTAAACGGAGAAGTTATTGTATTAGTATTTCGCGAAGCAAGAGAATGACTATTTTATTCTTAAGATTTTTGCGCACATTTGGGTTTGTTTTTTAAAAACGAATCTTAAGCATAAATGCGGTAGAAGTAGATACAGTATAGCTTATAAATATGTTTTTACAAACACGCTGTATTGAACTCATGAGACATTGGCTTGATAACCAAGACATAAATGTGAATACATCATTTTTTTAAATACATACACAAACGGAGTCTGGGTATGTGCCCGGTGTATGTCACTCGACATGTGGGACGTAAACGTAACTGGTGAAACGTGCGAGTGTACTCCTCTGCCTATTACCTCTCCTATGCCTAACAGCCAGCCTGTTCGTAAAAACAACAACCACGTGTACATTCCTCTAAACTGAATCTCTAGTCGTGTCGTGTTCCAGGTTGAGGTGAGTGATGTGAGATCCACACTAAGAGCCAATGTCATCATTCTTAGTCTTCCATAGTGCCATCTGTAACTAGTGCCAGGGGGATCTGTGGTTTTATTGTAATTCTAATATTAATACGACCAAATATGGCCTCTGCGTTTCTTTTTTCTATAACTTGTTTTATGATAAAGGAAGCAAAGAAAAGAAAGGAAACACTTCTATAACAAAGATAAGTAATCTGTAATAACATTGATGGGACTTTGAACCAGACTAGAGCAGACTAGACTTTGACTAGAGCAGTAAATACCGTTAATACAAAGGGAATGAATACTGACTGGCTACATTATATTACGAAAGGTAGTAACTACTTGTAACAACATGAATTGAAATGAAAAGGTCTCATAATGTTCCAGGACCTTACGACCGTTAAATACGATTTATTACAAGTATTCCAATTACTCATCCGGAGTCATACCATGTCTGAACGTTTGTCAGAAAAAATCAGATATTATCACATGAAAACTTTTGAATCATAAAGATATTGCTAACGTTGTTTAAGTTTTCGTCTCGCTTTTCAACACGTACTTGTACCACATTATAATTCTATTGTACCAGAGTCCGAAATTGATTTTGCTGTGGTGTGTACATACTCGCAGATGTAGGTTTTAAAAAAGCCGTTCGTGTCGTACCGACCCCGTAACCCCCACATCGACAATGTCAGATGTTCTCACGACGTCGTGGAATCTCGTGAAAGTTGGCCAACACTCGCTCAAGATCAGGTGGATGCGCCGAGGAACCAGTTTCAATCGGCAAGTGTCGACGAGCGTTCGTTTGGGGAAAACGGAAATATGCTTGGAATCGCACTACTAACAATGTTAATGATCCCAGACACTTTTTTTGTTATTATCTAACGTGAATCTTGTCTATTGTTGGATATTTGTGTCCAATATACAAATATTGGAATAATAAAATAGAATAATATTTATCGAATAAGAAGTTATGTACCTAATTTATATATATAAGACGTTTTACACTTTAATTAAAACTATTTTTTTATTTCATAAACTAATTTACATATAATGTTTGTATTAATTACCTGTTTGAATAGTGATTATAATATATCGGGGTTCAGATGGAGAAAAGCATATGCAGAGAAAATTAAATTTAATTATTGGCTAGGCAAACTTTTGAACGTGATATCCTTATTCTGTTCAAACAACCAGGGAAATTTAATTTATGAAAAGCACTCGTCTATGGTAGTGCGTAGTTTTATGGGCGCGCCCTCAACCACGTGCCATTACGTGCTTTCACGTGGTCATTTGCCTCGTTATCAGATGTTTCACCTCCATACCCACCGACGTACCGGTTCTCGGAAAAGTTTAAGATTATCTGTAGCTTGTTGCGTATTTTACTTTCTGCAACTGGGAGTTGATTAAATTTTCTCCACAACAGTTACCGATTTCTGCCTTGACGGATTAGTTTTATACACTGTTATAAGTAGGATGGATTGTTTTTTTATGATTGTTGCTTGGATATAATTTGGAATGAAAGCTTCACAAATTAGAATTAAATTTAAATGTATTCCCGTAACAGTATGCTTGTTCATAATTACATTTTCGAATATATGTATCTATGTACTACCACATCAATTAAGTATATCATACTTTCGAAGCTTTTATTAAAATGTTGTGTTTGGAGAATCTACGTTCATGTATAAGTGAAAATGCATGATCATACACGATCAGACAGTCACACAGAGCTCACGCACAACGACCGGATAAGTTCGAAATTAGTCGGGATATCCT
>DWDV01002959.1:0-11031 GCA_018245615.1 Mimoniades ocyalus | reverse complement strand
CGTAACCGGTGAAACGTGGGAGTGTTCTGCATTCCTCTGCCTACCTCTTCGGGGATTACAGGCGTGAAGTTACGTATGTATATACATATAATTATTTATTTATTGTGCAGTTTGTTTGTATTGTATACATGTAATCATTAATTTTATTTCAAATTTACTATTGCTATATGGATTTTTCTAACTTAGATTTTCTAGTGGAAATTTCTAGAAGTGACTCAGAGTCTGGATATGTGCCCGGTGTATGACAATAGTCTTACCCCGTATTCCATTATGGAACGTAAACGCAACTGGTGAAACGTGGGACTGTGCTACATATTATACATTAAGTTTATCTTAGTTTCTTATTGTTACCACCTACCGCCAATTTCTTACCACCACCAAGTGTAGACTGACAGATAATGCTATTAGGTATTAACTCCTTCTTTATTACAATCGACCTAGTTTTTAGTTGTTACGATAAATACTAACTAATAAATAAATATGCTGTCAAAATTCAAGTAGTTTTAGATCGATTTCCTTTAGGAAAAATATCATGCGGGGTTATTTATTGTCAATAGTCATTGTAAACAGCGCAAAATTATACTTGAAAGTTGGCAACCATTATAGCATAATATATCTGGACAGACACAAATATACAGAGTAAACAATTAGAATGCACCACTAATATAATACTGTATAAGAATGCCAGCGCAGAACGCATTGGCATTGGCCATCCATAGACATTAAACAAAAAAAATACGCAACGTGTTTATGACTCCTGTCAAGTCCTGTCAGATATCTCGAATGAATCATGCTACATTTTATTTACATTATTTTAATAGTCTAGTTAGTCACACTATTATAATTATATTATACTGACTGCCCAGCGTCGGTCCTTGGTTTGAAACCTTCGTTGGCGACTATAGGGCTTTTCTAACTAGGAATTATTAACAGTAGGCCGGAGTCTGGATTTGTGCACGTAAACGTAACTAGTGAACTATTTTGTCAGTATATTATTGTGTATTATATCCGAACGTCTTTGTCGAAACTAGGGTGTGCGCGCTACACTCGCGCTGTGGAGACCTAAGCCAATGAGAACCAAGGCCATATTTGCTTTGTTTCTACGGTTAGACACCACTCCAGGTTTATAATAAGCCGGGAGAATTCGGGTCATCTATTTAGGTTCACGTACGACTGTCGCACGTGAACATAACAAACATACGGGTCGGATGTGCATTTTGATTAGGTTCGCGAACTGCAATCGAATTCGAATATTTGATAAGTTGATCGACTTTTCTTATGAAAGAATTCATTAGGTAAAAAATATCGTGTTTTATTCTGTTAAGGGACATATTAAGATACAGGATAAATATTGAATCTGTAATCCCCGAAAAGGTAGCCAGAGGAATGAAGAACACTCTTGTTTCACCAGTTACGTTTACGTCCCACTATGGAATAGGTGGTGAGGTGAGCCTATTGCCATACACTGGGCGTAATAATAAAATTTAAACAATATATTATTAAAGTATTAATCTAGCTAAGTGTGGTCTTAACTTCGCATTTCTTTTTTACGTATTGTTAGTTTGAAATGGTGGACTAGTAAATGTGTAGCTGGTGTAGTACCCACAAAGATCTTTGTTTTTCCTTATAAATAGCTGACGGTAAAATAAAGGCAGTGCTAATGTGAGAGCACTTAAGATTTTACATAAGTAAATGCTCTTAATTGCAGATTAAATATTAAATTTTCCATTGAGTGTGTGTTTTTGTCGAACCAATATATGAATATTTCAATGCTTTTAATAATAAAGTATGCATAAAAACAAAGGCGTCAGGTCGTTTACCTTTTTTGGAATTTATCCAGCTGAGAATTCCAATCGGTTTAACCGGAAAAGTTACGTGTTGTCTATGGGCATTCAGAAAGCTGTATTTGACATTTTTAAATCTATTTCTCTATTTTGGGTTTATTAAATAATTTTAATAACACCTGCGTTACGAAGAATTGTACATTTATTGAGTTTCGGACGGATAGTTATTATTATCACCGTCATTTTGGATTCTGGTTATCTTAATGTCTAGCTAAGATTCATTATTGTTCCTAATGGTATGGCGATCCATCAAAAAGCGTTGTGTATCATATTGACCGATATATTTTTAGATTCGGCGCATAAGACTACGTCGAACGTAGTATTTATTTTTTTATTCAAAAAACGTGTAACTTATAGAGACAGTATTTATTAATAAATTATTATTATATATCATCTCACCAGGTCCCTTTAGGGGTAGGCAGAGTATCAAGTGTCCATACCTTTATCTTTACAGACCTGACAAGCATCTAAAAAATAAATTGTTCTTAATAAACAAACGAAAAATACCAAATATAATTCTTTTGTTACACAAATAAGTTGCCGATAATATGAAATACATAATATTTCGTTTGCCAAAGTAAACTTCGGTGTCATTTGAAATTTGTGTCATTACCAAATATCATGTGAAAAAGATGCTGAAATATTTTTAGTTCATTCACCTGTTCACTCATTAACCTTGTAAGGTTGTGAAGGTAGGACCCTTCTGTTGGTACAGACTGGTAGTAGGTACTGCGATAATTAGTAAACAAACAGAATTGTAAGTGCTCCTTGAATGGAATAAATATGTAAAAGGTATGTAATGGTAAAGGCAAAGGTAGAGTTTAGATGTAATGGTTATGGTAAAATTAAAGGTAAAGTAGGATATACATAATGCGTCATTATTAAACGGAAACTTAAATAGTTTCATTTAATCTAGTTCTTCCTCATGACGCCTTAGTCTATCTAAGTGTATACAATTTGGACTGTGAAATAATTTAACAAACTTTTTTTTATTATGAAATGGCCCAGCACTGATTTTTACGAGTATGTACTTATTTTTATCGTCTCTCTCATTTGTATCAATAAGTTGGTTAACGTCTTTTTTCATAATTATAATAACAGTATAAAATAATTCTTCGCTAACAAGCCTTAATATTACAGTAGTTTAGAGTAATCTGGATTGTTATCTTGGTCAACGACTAGTAGTGCATGACACTGGCCACACAGCAACAGCGCAACCACTGGCAACACTGTAACGAACGTATTCAATATTCAATTATATATATTCAATATTCAATTATATTAGTATGTATTCGTATATTCAATTTGTGTAAGTTACGTACAGGAATGTAATGTCAGTTCCGGCATAAAACTATACAAAATGTGAAGCGGATCGAAAAGAGAACAAGGTCGCGGGCGAGAAATGTTTTTACAATTGACCAACACTTTTACGAGCGTTGTGCTTGATGCGCGGAAAATATTATGTACGTTGTGATGTGCGGAAATGTCGCGCGACGTCCGTCCGTCCGTCCCCTTGGCAACCGTCTCTTATTTGTGTATGAATTATGAAGTTTTTTTTTTGTGTTTTCACATTTATAATAATAGAAAGAAATATTTATATGGTTGATATAAAAATATTTATAGATTGTTACAATATACAGACTTTCATATCGAGGTCTAAAGTTTATAAGAGACGGGAAAATGTCATTCTGTTCTCATATTATTAGCATTTAATTCCAACTCGTTGAACACTAAAACGTAATTCACAGTAAGCTGTGCTATTAATTTATTGTATAACAAAAACGTAACATCACGCCTGTAAAATCCGAAGAGGTAGGGAGAGGAGTGTAGTATATTCCCACGTCTAACCAGTTACGTTTACGTCCCACTATGGAATAGGTGATGAGTCTATTGCCATACACCGGGCACGAAGAGAGTCCCAGAGTAGAGCCCCTACTAAGATTGTCAAGTTTAAAAAATACAACAGTAGCCGACCCGGGGATCGATTTACGACCTTTCGATCAGTTCGCTTGCAACCACTAAGTAAACGAGGCAGTCGTAAATAATACAATAATAGGTTGCGGAAATAAAAGATCCAGTGTACCGAGACACAGGTGGTGACGGAACCTCACCAGTCAGGGTTACCTCGCGGTTGTCACGCTACACCGAGACCCTGGAGCCGTGCACGTGGAGCTATAAACGAGGATTTTGTACGCCCTCGCTAGCTTTGAATATTATGTTTATTGGTTTTAAAACGTTGTCACTGGCTGGTTATTCTTTTTTATATGTCGACTTTTAAACGAGCGTGGGCCACCTGATTGTATCAAGTCAAGAATTATTATTGTATAGTCTGTATATGTATATAATCGTTTTAATAACATTATAAGTGGCTGGTCATAAAATTACATAATTAGGGATTATTATAATCGCTTGTGGGGTAAATGTCCTCTCATTTAGCGATCTTCTTAAAGTAATAAATAATTATGTACAGAATAATTACAGAAAAGCGGAGCTTCCTTCTACAGGTGTTACTAAAATGCTAATTACTAAAGGAATGTAAAACATTAATGTATATTTAATTTCGCTTTTACTTATTCTATGCATTCAAAGTAAATAAACACGTTTATTTATTAATATACTAATTGGACCTGTAACACTCATCTATTAATCAAATATTAATTATGAAAGATGTCCACTGAACATACAACATTAATAATATTATTTAGTCAGAAAACATGCTAATAAATATTTATTAATCGCGTATGCGCATTGACCCTAAGTTTGCACCTAGCGATAAAAGCACGCTAATGCAAGATATTATTACGAGTATTAACTGATATAATTATGTACATACATACAACAACTGAACCCAATAATCCCGACCGCAATGTTCAAAGGTCAGAGATCCTTATCAAGTGTCATATTATCATAACATAATCTTAAGGTCACATTATTATTATAATAAATTGACTGACATACACACATACGCACACGTGCATACGCACGCACACATACACACGCGTGTATACACACACACACTCAATACGTTTACACATGGATGCAATTTGCTTAACTATTTAATTGTTATCAATACATGTTCGCTCTCTTGATTGTTGACAAATCGATTTTATCATTATTATTACTTTTGATACATCGTCGCAACAAGACCTAAACGAGGTGGGCAGAGAGTATGGAATGCGGAAAGAAGAATAATTTTAAAAATATGATTTAAAATAATGCAATAGACGATTTTTCAACTTTTTACTGTTCCATGTTGAACACGGATTTCCTCACAGTATGAGTCTTAAGTCTGTAACTCTGGTCATGTCCAGAATGGCACATTTCATACGCCTTAAAGAACATGTTATTTTGAACAACTCCAACGTGCGAGTTTCCTAACGATGTTTACGTTCACCTCCTCAAAACGCACATTTTTGTACGAGTAAAGAAATGCGCGCCAAGCTGAACCCGGGACCCCACAATGAGAGGCTGAATTTTAAACCACTAGGCGAGCACTGCGTACTACACATATGCATGTATTATTTAAACTAAAGTACAATGTACTACAACCAGACGTTCGGCATTTGCCACAATTGATTTCGCAAAAGCTTTCACGAGCCAAGGTTAACATATGTCTTATTTGTATGTGGTCCTGTTGCCTTGCTTCAGTTTTGGTATTGAACGTTTGAAGTATTCAAAACTATGTCGTTGTTATTTGAAGGTGATATATTTTGAAGGTGCGTTTTGCTTATGTGGATTATGAATATAATTTACAATGAATGATCGACCGAAACTTCGGTTTCGGTCGAAATGAGACCACGGTCGAAACTTCGGTTTCGACTGAAATACCAGTTTCGGAAAAAAAACATTTTCATCAGTACGGTTGAAACAGATAACTCTATTAGCAATACCACTGCCTAGTGTCTACCCTGATATCTGGAGTCACCCTCTTAGAGACCACTTAATTTAACCTTAAATGAGATTAAACCACATTTATGTATAGTGTAGGTACCTATGTAAGTGTTTTGTTTATGTATTTCTGTAAGTACTCAATATAGTGTATTTATTACTCTCTAAGCCTCTTAATCTTGAAATACAAACTACTTAACATAAAAATACTATATTTCGAAATGTCATGCCAATACCATATAAGTCGTGACAACCTTTACAATTCGTGAACGAGTTTTGTCTGTGCAAAATAGAAAACAATTTAAATTAAATAAAACCGATACAAAGACATTTGTAAAACGACAGAGAGATCGCATAAGCGTCCCTTTCCATCATCCAGACGTTTTCTTACATTACAAAGTTGTTAAAGTTGACCCAGTACACTTAAGCGCGCCTCATAACAACGGTAAAGGCTGTCGGTCGGCCGGAGGCGAGCGATTCGGCGAGCTTTCACGAGTCAAGGTGAAATGATTTTCGCTAACTACGTAGGCGCTCGCGTTGGCTGGTAGTTGATGAACGAATGATAGTTGTAATGAAAGACGTGGCCAATGATATGTGCTCGTAATGTAGCCGAACGTTACGAACAATTTTAGTCGCATCTAAATATTCTACCAAGCGAACTGGTCAATTATATTTTGAAATTGAGCTACGAAAAACTGATTTTTGTCTATGGTATAAAGATTAGTGCTACGATTAGTATTTTTTAAACTTCTCTGTTTAGAATAGGACTAAGGTTTTTAATAAAATAGATTATGTTGTTAGCTTCGAGGATTGAGTTAACATGCCTCACGACTAGTTAGTTTCTCTCAACAGTCTCTGCTTAACACAATGTAAACTAAACCGGTAAAGATTTTATTTTTCAGCTGCAGACAACGTTAAAATTTGCGCTGTCAAAGCTAAAACGTTTTAGAGAAATCTTTAACAAAGAAAAGCAATTACGCTGCCATATATTTAAGGTTTATAAATATGACTATCTTAATAATATATGCTCTGCGTCCACGTCACATTTTTTTAAAATAAATATAAAAACATAACGTTGAATTAAACATTTCTATATTTTTATAAATAACTTGGCAATAAGTACTCATAGAATTGTGAATGTAGGTGAGTAAACTAACAAAAACAACTATTTGTCCAATAAATTACATTGAATACGTAAAGCTGCGAATTTGAAAAAATTACACACAAAAAGTTTTTTTATTGTATATTTGTAAAAGAAGTTTAAAAATCATGTAGATTTATTAGACAATTCTAAAATTTGCCGCGCTTTTTATCTGTCATTCTCGTTTATGGATCAACGACCTCGCGGCCTTTGTCTTTCGAAACAATAAAAATAACGCACATTTTCAAATCTTTATTGCACGTGCACGATTATTTTGTAAAAGCCAATTGTATTCGTAATTGCAAAGCTGAATAGGCACATCGTAATGATTGATTGAAATATCATCATCAATTCACGTCTTATAAAGTTTCTTAAATAAAATATGATCAGTTAATATCTCATATTCCTACATGATACAGATTAATTTACACGTACATTTACAATTCCCTCTTTTCTACCACTGAAAACACAATGGAGTACATTGTCTTCGGAAGCACTGCATGTGTTGTATGATGTACATTCTGTATTTTATTTAAAAAAGCAGGTAAACTTACGATCCGATTACGAAGTGGAATTTGACATGTTAAAGCTATTGTTTGAGCGTCAATGGTTAGCAGATATATCGACATTCTTCAGCCGTCACATAGCGTCAATGGCGGCCATGCGTCAAATATGGCATCCGTACATAGACATCCATACGTGCCTTCGAGCTGATGACCGTAAGACCCATTGTGTTGGTTATGCTGTATAAATTATATCACGCTTGTGACGTCTTTTGCTCAATAAGTCACTCACGTTCACGTCCACCACTGAAACTTGGTTTATTTTAATATTGTATTGTTAATTAAAACGTCTAGGTATTTACGGAATGTGATGAGCCGGTGAAGTTGAAAGCAAAAACGTAGTAAGTTTTACGAGTATTGGACTGTGGTGTTTTTGTCTAACTTTATAAAGCTTTTATTAACTGTATTTTTTTTTCGTTCCGTTGTGCTATGCACAGATTATAAATTTTCGTCTCTGTTTCCAGATAGTATTGGTATAACTCAGATATGTTGTCGATTTCGAAGATCAAGGTGGTACGTTCCATGTTCAGCGGCAAATATCTCCAACGGCAGCACGACCATGGCTAATATTGACGACCATCATTTGGAAATAATACGAGAAATTCATATGTTACTATTGCGCTTTATCAGAGTTGTCGTAACTGTACCTACTTATATCCTCTTTTTTATCATCATCAATAAAGAAGAGTTAAGGCCATAGTGGCGAAGTGCGGATCACCTGACGTTTTACAATCCAACATTATGGAGATTAATTAACACTAACTATTATATTACACTAATCAATTGTGTTGTCAGCGTATAGCATTGTTCCAAGTCCGTCGGATGTCCACGGGCGGCCAATGTGACTCCTGCCAAGTCGTTTGCTGCTTTCTTTAAATAAAGAAAATTCAATACCTCGTTCTAATGTTTTCACTTTCGTTGCACGTCCAGGGTGAATCGTATCATTCAACGCTAGTTTCACTGATTGTTATTGTAGCCGCTCGCGTTCCCGAGTGATGAGGTGAGAGGAAATGAGGTTTTCCCGCTTAAACGTATCTTATAATCCGTATACCCATGATAATTTTTAACGGTTTATAAGTTTTTTTTTATAAACGAAAAATGTGTGCATATTTTGCTATTGCTAACTTAAAAGTTCCAATAAATGTTTATGCATTTTGAGGTGTGCATCATGCGAATAAGTGAATGTAAAAGTATACAATGTTGGTGTCTATTTAATCTTGGCCACCATTTTATTATTAGTAGATATCTACAGATTATATAAAATAGTTGATATGTGATAGTTGATTATGTTCTTTAAATTTGTACCTATATTCATAATATAATTTGACCATACTCGTTGCGTGTCGGAAAATGTGAAATTCTAATAAAGCAGTGAATGTTATCATTCAAATAAACACTAAGTTGTTACCTCGGTGCATTTGACACCAACCATGTTATCGGATCTCGCTGCGGGTGGAATTTCAACCGCCCTTCTCTTTCGCACCTGTTTCAATTAATACGAGAAACACATTTGGGGAAATAGTTAACAATAATTAATTTTATACGTACAGTATCTGTGGGTGATAAAAAAAAAGTAAATAGTTTTAGCCGTCAGACAGCAATTCTTTTATCGTTCTAGTGTACAACAAGGGACTTTTTAGAAAAGATTAGGGCCACTGTCAGCCACACTGGCTAAGTGTGGATTGGTAGACTTCACACGCCTTAGAGAACATTATCTATAGAAAATTCTAAGATGTGCAGATTTTCTCACGATGTTTTTCTTCACCGTTTCACAACGGGTGATTGTGTAATGTTGAACGCACAGTTTTGTACAGATGCGCGCCAGGATTTGAACCCAAGATGCCCAGATTAGGAGGCTGAAATCGAAACTAATAATAGGCTAATTCGAAACTAATACTTCTAGATTAATTTGTCTATATGCTCATCCATACATCGTAGCCACTTACGAAATTCTGCATAACCTTATTACCGAGATGTAGGTTATTTATGCACCTACCTATAATATTGTATTGATTTAAATGCAACATACACAGTTTTAACTTTTTGTTACAAATTAATAAAAAATCTATGTAAAGGGATTATTTTTAAATGTACATTTCATTTTATGACAAACAGTATATTTAGCGAATATAAAAGCGAATATAAATAATAATCGTTTTAACAGCGAGATGAAAAGACGTGAATTAAATGAAAACGGATGCGGAAGGTATGTGGAAAACTCTAACCACAACACGATACCACGCGGTACCCAAAAGCCGCGAACCGGCTGCCGATAGAGAATGGTACCTACGGGTCGTCGACCGGCGCTTTCCAAACTCGTTCGCCGATAAAACCCCTCATGTGCTGTCTTGTTACACATTACCTATGTGATAGGCATATTTTTTGTTGTCTGAACAACAATACTCACCTAGATATGGTATCGGGCCATTTGCGGCGGGAACGTAACGCTGCGCCACAGATAAAAAAGCGTATCTGTGCATAATGGTCGAAGCTATATTTTTTCCGTGTTGCGGACGTGATAGGAATCATAATGGCCGGTGTGTTGTGTTGCCCGCTTTGTAAATGATTTACTATGGCTATGGCAACATTCAGTTTGTTCGGTATGTTTGTGACTGATGCTTCAAGTTGTGACAAGAAATCTCGCTGAGTATAATAATTAAAGATTAACAAAGTATGTCTATGTCAATTTATCTATGAACATTTTCTGACGCTTTTCCAACCCTTACGATCTTTTCGCGAGAACCTGTTTTAAAGCGTCCAACAAGAATCCAAGAATTTAGTTTTGTGTTAAGTGCGATTAAGGAAATTACAGACATTATTTTCATTACATGTTATTGTTATCATCCCGTCGGGTCTCTTACGGGGTAGGCAGAGAACACTGAGTGCCAAATATCTTTATCGTTACAAACCTGACGCGTTTCTTTTTAATTTCATCACTCACTTCATACAAGAACGCCAATTTTAGTGGCTCCTTACAACTCTCAATAGTCTAATAGTATCCGACCTCTCGGGCTCACGTGGCACCTGCGTCCATATTCTATTTATACATAAAACGATAAAGCTTTCTCAACCTTATTTAACTCAAAACATCAAAGTACTTTACGTTATTATCTTAGTGGAAAGTAAATTACGCACACAAATCTGTCAAATGCACTTAAGCTGATTAAAACGAGAAAAAAACTTCAAACGTAAATCCACGTGTGTCCCGGTGCTTTGAGATTCTTTATCATTGTTTTTGTCCGGTCAAATGGGTGCTGGTATCAGAGAAATAGGGTTTGGGAGAGCGTAGATTAAAACAAACCCGCTCATACTCACGTGCAATATAAAAACGGGTCGGTATAAATGTTCGTTAATAGCTCAGAGCCATTATAGCAATCTTGTGTTGTGTATTTGGACTGTCGTTACCGTTGGCTCTCAAAGTTTTAGATTGATTCCGTTTAATTTACTTTTTTGTTTTCACTACGCACTTTTTTGTTACGCACTAGACGATGATGAAGATATTAAAATATAAAATATAAATAAAAATATAAATATCTCGGGACATCTCCACACACGGCCATCTGATCCCAAACTAAGCGTCAAGAGAGCTTGTGGT
>DWDV01002958.1:0-11033 GCA_018245615.1 Mimoniades ocyalus | reverse complement strand
TGTGCGTGTGTAATAAAAATATTTATTACTTTGTAGCGTTTGTTCATTGTTTCACTGGCAAAGACTGGAAAATTATAACATTACACTTGTTTTAGTGGAAAGTGTTTGATATTGAAAAAAAACGATGTTTTCAAACGATATACCGTAAAACATCGATAACAGGTTTCGATATTTTTAATCGAATATAAATATCGATATATTTTTTAAGTGGACATCCTTACTTCGTATTTTCATGTAGAATAAAAATCTGGTTAGTTTTCTGTTTTTAATTTATCAGTGGCAGATTACTTCTTTCAGCCAAATATACTTTTCCTTTGTAATAGCATGATATTGAGTAATGATTAGACACAAAACAAGATAAACCCTTAATACTATATAAACATCTGACAATAAATCTTATAGGCTGGAAATTAATTACATTTTAAAACACATATATTGTGCTATTGAATTATTGGTGAATAAATTAATTATATTACCATTTTAATACTAATATAACATATTATGACGATAGTATTTCTCTGCAGGACTAGGCAGATGAATGTACTATACTTCCACAATTCACTAGTGACGATTGGGAAAGTTGCATTTGTGTCATTAAAGGTAATTTTGTTTAAAAATATAGGTACTTAAACATATTATTAAATAGTAATTCAGTATACAACATAAAATATTTGTTAGCTTCCAAAACAAGTATATCTTACAAAACAGATACTTGCAGGTGGGAACATGGATCTAAATGAATTTAAATAAAATTTATTAAATTGATTAACTATTTAATTCAATATATTGAAGTTTTGACTGCCTCGTTGGTCATGTTAGTTGCAAGCACTGCCGATCTGGAGGTCCTGGGTTCAACTCCCGGGTCGGGCACTCCTAAATTTTTGTTATTTAAATTTTAAAGGCAGGTGCTCGGAGTCCGGATATGTGCCCGATGTATGGCAATAGGCTTACCACCTATTCCATTGTGGGACGTAAACGTAACTAGTGAAACGTTGGAGTGTTCTACATTCGTCTACCTACTTATTCGGGGATTACAGGCGTGATGTTACGTTTTGAAGTAAAACTACAAGATTACGGAGTAAAAAATTTCAAATGTTCCGAAAAATTAACATCACGCATAAAGTTAGGCGAAATGGTCGGAGGCCCGTACAGAAATTACGCGATTGATTGAATTTAAATGGATGGTATAAATTATTTTTGAAATTTTTTTTTCACTGTTATATGATAACATTTATACGATCCCATCAAAAACTTAAATATGTAAATGGGGCTTAAGTTCACGTTTAAGATTATGCGTGGCTGTCGACTTTGCCGATAAAATAACTGAGATCTTAATGGGTGCCAAGTATTGTAGATAATGCTGAGATTCTAGTTATTACAAAAATATACAACACTTCAAAATCCATTTTAAACAAAATGTATTATTTCGTGCTAGTAAAACAATATTTGACACTCAGTAATGTAACTATTTAAATTTTAGCAGTAAATAATTTACACAAAATATTTATTTATATTAAGATATGGTTCATATCCTAGATATGATTTTACATATTAATATACTGATACTGATAGCTATTGATACAAGCAAATTTATTAAACGTGTGCTGCATGGTAGAAATCTTCATTGAAATGATTAAACAGCAAAAGTTTCACTTCCATAGCACGTAGGCTACACGCACAATTTTTTATTAGGGGATATTTGATTAACTACAATTATTAAGTTTTGCACCATAAAATAATTGTATTTAAATAACGATTTAAACAAATTTTACTGACGAAATTGTATTTATAGCAATGTTATTGAAAGTTACCGCGTTTTGGCAACACATTAGCAATCACCAATCCTGACCCAGTTGCATATACAACAGCATGTACACGTACAGATATAAAGTACTTACTTGTGACTTGTGAGTGTCGTGTTCGTCTGTGATGTGATGTGAATGCCATGTGAGCTTGTATGTACGTACAACGTACAGTAAGTGTAGTTAGTTGGTTAGTTGAGTTGGACATACGCTTTTATGTCGTAGTTATGAACTAGTTTATTTCGATTATTATTACGTGATATAACATAATATAAATTTTCATAGTAACATATGTCTCTTATAAATAGTTGATGAATATAGATATCACAATGGTACATGGTGGCGTATAAATAATAACCAACGAGGTACTGTTATACCTTCAGTACTTTTGTGGTTACACGCAACCGATTGGTGCTCTAAACAATATACCCAGTTTGTAGTGAAACAGGTAAGTGTAGTCTTTCTTTATATTTTTTATAGTTTCTTTTTGTTAAACGGTTAGTTATTATGTTAAAAACTCACATTTGAAAGTATAATATTAAATGTTTTAAAGTGGACTAACTGTGCAACATGCTGCATTCGTAACTAAATGATAAATAAAATGAAAGTGTCATTTAATAGCTTCTTTAACGTGATTTTAAAAGTAGAACGCTGTTGCGTTTCTCAGATTAGACTTTGACACCCAGTCGTTAGTTGCATATGTGTGCGTGCAGCCGCGAATGTGTAGACGCTAGTGATGCGAGCGTATGCGATGGCTTGTCGAAACGATGTCTCTGGATTTACTTTCAATTATTTAAAACAAGTTTTGTAAAATAAACTAAACTACTGTAATGTTTGTGTTAGATTGGTAATATTTTTTGGCGTATGAAAATTTCTGTCTTCATTTGGTCTCTATTCTGTCTTCAGTCACTTTTAAGTAAAATATTGGATTTTAAAAATAAATTTTCGTAGTCCATAAACATGTGCCATAGTCTTAAAAAAATGATGCATAGATTAAAAATGTTTTTTTATATCATTCTTTACATCAGATGTAGATAACATTTCAGACTAATTCATGCTTTGACCATCTCACACCACACAAAATTGACACACATAAAAGTTCAATACCTACTATAAGACCATTCTGTATATTTGCTCACTTAACTTGAACTCTTTATTCAAAATTATATTGCATATCTTAAAAGAATGGAAAAAACACCATTATTATACATCTGTCCTCTGTTTAGTTATCAAAATATGGAGTATTTTAAAAATTGAATTTGCTACCCTCATCTCTTTTCTATACTATAATAACAAGTTTCCATTGTCATTTGAATTAAACATCTATAAATAAAATATTAACTATAAAATATATTTCCTTTAATACTCTGTTACACCATATGGTTATTCAAAAACAGTATAAATAATACACTTCAAGGAGCTCCACAGTTCTGAACAGATAAAATCAGTTTTCTGTTCTCTATTTTATGTCTATATACATCCCATAAATATTATAATCTTGCATATTCATAAACTTTGTCTAATTACAGTTCAAATATATTAACCTCAAACACAGAACTAAACCAACCAGACAATAGTATATTTAAATTTACTACCTATAGACAGTGTTTTTTTCTTTTCTTTGTTTATATATATATATATACCTCTAATTGATTGAAATAGAAAAGAATAGTATGCTTTGATTAGCATTAAAACTGTTAATGCTCACAGCTAAAGCTGGATAAAAACCATGCAAGCGAGAATATTTTTATGCTGTCAAATAACAGGATTTAATAATTCACTGAGAAATATATTTAATGGCTGATTAGAAAACTAAGCATTCTTCAGACTTTTATCTGAACACAGACTTAATGCAATATATTTATATGCTGTGTGTTATGTTAATTGTCTTGTATTAGATGTTTGTTTTCCCTCCTAGAAGTATTACTATTGTGGTGAATAACCAGATCTAAATGGTTAATGCTTCTGCTAAACCCCTCTTTTAGTTCATACATACAAAATTATAAAAGCACTGGTCAGATTAACCCATTCTAAAGCTACCTTTTTGCCTCTTTGGAAATATAGCAGTAATTCTTCCATAGTTGAACTTTTTTAATGTGTCCCAAATCTAAATTGTGTAACAACTGCTCTGTGGTTTAAAATTGTTTTTGCTGGCTATGTACAATGTTAAAAGGGCTCTGCATGTTTTAACAAAAACACATTAAATTACTGAATTTCAACCATAAGAATTGATTATTGTTCTTTGTTTTTTTTTCACTGCTGGTCTTATTACTAAATACTGTGAAAGTTAAATACCTATATGACATGTTTGAAAGTAGTAAAATAATATATTTAGGACATACATCAAAATATTTGTAAGCACACAGACAGACTGGCTGTCGTGATATTGATAAATTGTTATCTGTTGACATTGTCCTAATATAAAGTGGATAAAGTCAAACCTTTTTACTTTTCAATTGAACTATTTGTTCCTAATTTTTCTAAATATATTAATTTTCTTTCTAGCAAATGAATTTCATGTGCAATATGATATTTTATTTTCAGCTTGGCTCATAATGTATGCAACACTGTTTTGATTTGTTTTCTTCTTGTACACATGTGACATAGCCAGTTAAGCAAACTTATAAACTTATGCATTTTATGTACTCATAATCATCACCTTTGCTCAGCTCATAAGTGCTTATTTTAAAAAGATGCAGTAGCACACCAATGGTGTTTCTTTCGCCACTTCTTCCTCATAGCGAGGCATTTTCCGAAGTGGTGGTAGTTTCATTTTGATGTGCAAAAAGTGTTGCATTTAACCAATTTTGAATAAATGATATTTGAATTTGGTAATGTGTCTATTCTCATAATGAGAACAGTTAAAACTATAGTCAACACCACAATTGGGTTTGTGGACTTCACACACCTTATAGACCTTGATGAACAATTCAAAATGTGCAGGGATTGCCTGAAATTGATTTCTTCACCATTGCATAAAATGGTATTTAATTTTAAAACATACATTTTTTTTGTAAAGAGAAAGATTTGAACCTAGAAGTTCCAGAGAGGACGGCTGAAAACTGAACTACTAACCTGTCACTGCTGTGCTACTTTACATTCTGTCTAACTGTGAGCAATTATAGTAATGCAATGAACATTGCATGGCGTCATTGCTATGTGGATGATCCAGGTTACACTATCCCTAGTTTGTGTTTTGTTGTGTTTAGCATTAAATACAATGAATTAAGCTGTGCTATAATAGTTGTACATGTTGTCACATTGTATTGGGGTTAAGGGCAAATATCCAGTCACTATTTTCAATTTACATAAATTAATGCAACAATAATGTTTTTTCTATTTGTATGATAACGTTAATTATGTGTTAATGATTAAACGTAACACTACACCTGCAATTCCCGAAGAGGAGTGTTATACACTTTGACATTTCACCAGCTACATTTATATTGCACCATGGAATAGGTGGTTAACCTCTTGTCATACACTAAAAATGATGTCCATATTAAAATGATTACATAGTTTATTTAAAAAAAAAATATGTTGTTAACATACACGCTTATATACGACCGAGTGTGAGCAATTCCATAAATTTTATGCCCCTTCTATATACCAAATTGGGCGAATTCCAAAAAAAAATAAAGATACTTAAATCTCACGCGTGTGTAGGTACATAAATAACATTATATACAATTTTAAGCATTCTGAAACTTGTCTGTACCAATCTAGTGGTAAGTGAAAGGTGATGGTCGTATTTTTAATAAATAGGAAAGCTGTTTCATTTCAGTATCTAATCCAAGATGGCGGAAGCGCATTCCGCTGTGGCGTTTTCGTTCGCGATAACGCACGACGGTTGGGATGTGAACTTCGACCGAGAAGTTCTTTATTTGGTTTGGGAATCCGGTCTTCGCTCGTGGAAGAAGCGGCTTGCGAGGTTCAGGGTAAGTGTAGTAAAATGTACCTACTTAACTCTTCTCGAACCAAACTGTCGGATTACCTTACGATAAGGAACTGCAACTCTTAATGCAGATATGCGGCTTGATGAAGGTGTTATGTTACTAATTTGTAAATGACAGAACTGGGTGGGTAATTATTTAATACATTTCGGCGTTTGCTTATCCGTTGAACATAACACTTTCATACACTAGCAACATCTTCATTAAGGTTAAAAAGTAAAAAAATAGAGAAAAATACATTGCGCCTTCATCCACTCATTATTTAATGAAGTCAATGCTACATAACGCCACATACATTAATTGATACTTTCACAGTACCAGCTGATTAACTAAATAAAAATTAACAACCCTCAATCATTTATTGCATTTCAGTTATTTGAACTATATTTTTGTTACCCATCTTTATGATGTTTTTTGTTCTGCACATAAAATACATTGTGAATATAAGATACGCAGAGGACATCGCGGATATTAGCTAGTCATTAATAATCAAGACTTTAAGACGGAAGAAATAAAATAATATGTATAAGTAATTAAACACAATACAGGTGGGCAAAAAATCATCTTTTTCAAAATTATGCCTAATTATCGCTAATTAAACGACGATTTAAATCGAGGTACAAACTCCACACATAGTAATATATAACAGCTCGCGACACTCGCATTTATATATGGCGTCAAAAAGTAGACAATTCGCGGAAGATCGAAGATAATTACATACTACTAAGCTCATTCTAATGAACTACGTTCATGTATTTCACGTATAGAATGTATCATGTAAATTCATGTTGATACTTAGCAAACTATATCTGCGGACTGATTGCCCAAACAGTAAATAGAATAGTTATTAACCTTTTCATAATCGCATGCATTAAAATTCTTAATATTTTTTAAATTTAAATATAGAACCTTCCATTTTTAAAGTTATAATCAACTGTAAACAATATGCAAAGTATTAAAACAATAAATAAAACTAAAATATTAAACATTTCAACATTTAAATGTTCATAAAAAAATTATGTCCTTATTATTCTATTAATACGGATGCCAATGACAATAAGTACAGTGCCAAATTAATCAAATAAATTTAATATCAACAGTCTGATAGTTGTCTGACATGAATAATAATCGGTACATTAATTGATTACACATGATATATATACCTCTGTGTCATATTATGTTGTATGTTAGAGAGAGCTTTCTGCGGTCGAAATGACCAACGTGGTTATCATGAGGTCTCAGTAATACAACTCTGACGTTATAGTTGTCACAAACCATTTTCTTTGAAAGATGGATAAAACATGCTTTATGTTTTGCAAATTTAATACGCCATTTCTAAAAGATCTGTTCCGAGATATCGTTTTTGGTATATTCCACGGTCAACTCGTAAGCGTCGCCTGCGACTCATACTGATAAACTGATAAGATTTTAGTAAAAACATTCGATATAGGACGTTTTGCCACAGTTATTTTAATATATACATACAACTCGAATGTTTTAGATGTCAATCTAAACTAGCTAAGTCGATTATCACACGGTGCCACGTACCGCCGCGGTTGGCGGTGACCGCTCGCCGCATCGGTTCGCGAAGAACCGGCTTCCGCGTAGCGTAGCGTGTGATAATTATAAAGACCGAACTAAATTTAAGAAAGAATAAAAAATCTTATCTTATCTTATCTTAATCTCATTAATACAACGTAGCTTATATATTACGTTACATTTAGACATGGGTAACTAAAGGCCTAATCATTTACAAAACCTTGACACGACTGCAAAAACAATACAAGTGTTTCTAGGTTACGAGCGCAGTTAGATATGGGTAGCAGAGGGGAGGGAATAGATAACTGCCGTATCATTTAACCCTTCTATCTGTTATAACACACTTGAACTTATATTAATGATTACGTGACAATCAAGTTGTTGTATATTTACTTACGTGATAAAATTACATTTATTCATATTATACATGTAGGTACTTATCGGTAAGGAATGCGGAACTAAATATTTATCTGTACTGAATTTTTTTACCAGTCTTATAAGTTCATCAACTAAAGGTTCATCAACTAATAATTCATAGTTAATAGTTTTTTCTTTTTTTTATAAATGACTTTATTTTATAACTTCTAATACGCACCATGTTTATCTTTCGATCTTTCTGTTATCCCCATTTAATATACTTTAATACTATAGGTGAAAACTTGTAAATGGCTGTCTTGTTTCCTTATTTGTTTGTTATGCTTTGTACTAGCTGTAAGTTTTCCAAATAAACAAAAAAAATGAATAATCTTAGTGACTGGAGGAAGTGTCATTCGTACTTTTTAATCATAATAATATGACTTAGGGATTGGCCTTAAACTGATCTATTTTATCTCATACCCCAATGAAAGAAGGAAGCATAAATGATACATTATATTGTTGTCATAAAAAATGTATTTTAAAAACAACAATGTGAAACTACACGAAATTCAAGTCTAGGTAATAATAACGTAATCATGTATGTTTACATATGTACGTAGAAGAACACGTATATTAGTATATGTAACAACATAATATAGTACTGTTAGTTTTCATTCTTTCAATCTTTCCTCGCGATGTCCTTAATTGAGCAGTTTATCACAGCCAAACATGATTTAGAATCACATCAAGGAAAGCCCATTATAGAGTGGAATTCGCATTCCACTTTTTCCCGATTAGTACAACCTGGAATTATGTGATTTCTTCATAAATGGTAATGTTCAATTTGATTTGACGAATGTTTATCTATTAAACAATACTCTAAGTAAAATGTTAAACACCATACATTGTGTAATACATTGTTAGTTGTTTATTCTACATGCCTTGTTTCTGTCCCAAATATGTATTTACCTATTCAATGTCACGAGGAAGACACCTTCTAAAGTAGCGCATAAGAAGCAATTGTTTTTTTTTATATAACCCTACATCACGCACGAAAAAGTATTCACAGGGATATTGTACACTCCCACGTTTGATCGTTAAATTCTACGTCCCGTCCCGACATGTATTATATATGGGGCACTAATCCAGACTCTGAGCTACTACTATCGAAGCCAGGACCTTCCCATCAGCGGTCCCTTTTGCGACCAGTCGACCTACGAGTCTGTCAATGTTCCTATGTTATATTGAAAAGTTCTCCATCCGCCAATAAGTATAGCATCAAAGTTGGTTTAGCCGTTTTGTGAATTATTTGTGCTAAACAAACACATACAAAAATTATAAACTTGATAATACACGTGGCTCGGGAACATGCAAATAGCAATAAGAGATTTTAAAAAAGATTATATATCTAAAGTAAAGGAAATCACTTAAAATTTATTTATATTTATAACTATAGCGCTCAATTCGCGGCGCACCAGTTGTCGTAACGAGGCAGCACAAAATAAATTTCGATTTAACTCTTCATGTTTATGAAACTCATACCTACCTTTGATTGTAACATGTAGCCAAAATAAATGTATCAGTTTTAGAGATCTCGTAAACATTTCACTTGGGATCGTATTAGAATAATGGAACGAGTTGGTACCTATATTCATAATACGTGTCATAAGATAACCATTCTTCTTTGTAGATCAATATTTTGTACTCGTCTTAACAAAAGATTTAAGTTTTTTGTAATCTTGCCATTATCACTTTGTCTGGTGGAGGAACAGGCCGAAATACGGTCATGTGGCTTTTAAAAATCCAGGCTAGTAAAATTTTTTATTACCTCTTTGATACCTCTGCAGCGGTCAATAATTAAGCAAATAGCTCATTGCAGAATTATTTCGGTTTTTTTAAATATTCTCAAACGGCATTTAGCCAAATGTTTTACTTAAATAATAATAAATAAATATATTAAGTCAAAAATAATTTGTAAACATAACAGAGTAATGTAGTGCTAGTTCCACAATAGAAATGTGAATTAATAATTATTTAATTGAGGTAGCCTTATGAATATGTCCATTTGTTTGAAGAGATATGTAATATTATATCTAGGAGTTGTATAGATCGTTCACATTGTTTTTTACGTCAATTGTCAGCTCCATAACGGTAGACGCTAATTATATTATTGCGTGTGCCATCACATATGTATATAATATCCCGTTTTACTCGTTTTGCAACATAAATATTTAGTGTCAGACGAAAATAATATTTTATTTTTGTAAACAACTCGCCAGATCACTTACAGTGTAGAGATACATAGTATAAATAAATGCCCTACCTTTACAGACCTAACGCTCTTCTGCATTCTTCGCTCTTCATACAGAGATTATTTTTTTTTCGGCTTTGCTCAGAACGGTGCAAGCTTTGTCGTATATTTATTAGAATGTATTCAAAGTGCGTATTTTAGTGCTACACCCGATATGTTATATGTTCCGTACCGTTCGGATTATGCTAGGATAAAAATAGCTAGCACTGTGAGTTCGCTTCCTGTATATGAGGACGTTTACGAGTAGTAAACCAAGCCCCAATGTCATCGAATTTATCCAATTAGGTCTCGGTTGGGGACTAGAATAGATTTTTATAAAAAAGGCGGTTCGCCTGTTCTGTCTTTATAACAATAACAGCAAATTAATATTGAATTAGCTAATAAGTAATAAGACTTTTGTATAGTTGTGATTACGTCGATAATGTTACAATTCTTTTTTTATATTTCCTTTATTCATTCACTTGTTGATTTATTTGTGTTTTCATTTTCCTTTACCTATTTATCAATTTTTTATGCCGCCAATTGACTCCAATGACGCGAAGTAAATTATATTGCGGATTTGTGAAACTATTAACTTTTTATGTCCACTTGTCTATTTATTACTGACAATAAATATTTAGTACTTATTATAAGACGTGGTGCCTAATTTACTGCCTAAATTACTACTTCATTCATTTATTTATTTTATTACTAATGGAGGTTAACGCTAAATTGTTAATATACCCAATACCCAAGTGCATAATATAATTATTTATGTATATTTTATAAAATGTTATAAAGTATATGTGTAAGATTCAATTATTAACTAACAAATGTTTGAAGGAAAATATATATGTATATATATTTTTAATAATAATATTTCCGCAGCAGCTAATTGAAATGTGTTATCATTTGTGTATCAAAATGTACATATGTATATTCGTCAAACTTTTTTATCTAATCTCGGGTCGGGCACTACAAAATTTTCTAATTTAGATTTTCAAGTAGTGGCTCAGAGTCTGGATATGTGCCCGGTATATGGCAATAGGCTCACCACCTATTCCATCGTGGAACTTAAAAGTAACTGGTGAA
>DWDV01002957.1:0-11035 GCA_018245615.1 Mimoniades ocyalus | reverse complement strand
AGTACGGACTCCGTGCCACTATTAGAAATTGCTATTTAGAAATTTCCAACTCTCGATCGGCAGTCCCGCTGCAACCGACACGACCGACGTGACGGTCCTATTTTAGCAGTATTTTGTGCATAAATATGTGTTTAAGTTATGAAAAAGACATTAAATAAATGACATGCCTAACTAATAATAGGAGGAACCTAGTAAAAATATTTTAAATATTAAATTTAAAACCTCTTCCAGGAAAAGCAGTTGTCGGATCTGGTCGAAGAGATTCGTAAGCTGAAATCGGTTATAGTGAAGCAGGAGAACAGGATCAGAGCGCTGGAGGCGGCGGCCAAGGCCAGCGTGGTGACCCCGGAGCCGTCGCCGCAGCCGCCGCCGGAGCACAACCACGAGGGGGACAGCTTGGCGCCCGACGAGGTGTGAACGGTGCACGCGGGATGCGAAGCGGACGGAGGTGACCCGGCTGTATTGATCGAAGTCGAACTGACAGGTCCTAGGTTGTAAGTACAATGTTCTTTAATATTTATGTTATATTTATGAAACAAGGTCACATTTTATATATGTATATTTAAATTACCATATAAATAAAGTCTAAACTGGCTTTCTAATATAATTCAATTAAAAGCTCACTTGATAATAACATGTTCAGATGTATGTTTTATATAAACTTTGATCAGTATAGTCGGGATTGTTTAGGTATTCAAAGTGTATTTTCTTCTATTTGGACAATAATTTTATTATTCAAAAATATTTTTGACAGATTAATAATTTTAAGCAATGCAATATTCTTGGGCTCGAATTCTTAGAAAATTTAACGATATTATACGCCACATCTGACAGAATTAATTTTTTATTACTTAGTGCTACAAAAGAATGTGACAATAAGATTGCTATAATTATTCAACTTCTAGTTTTCTTTATATAAATTTTCAGAAACTCGTTATATTCATGGTATTTTATAGATGAGATTCCCAAGGGAGTGTGATGGCTGCAGTTTTATATAGACGGGAGTGCCTTTGACGACTTGACAATAAACTTGTAAGATGAATAGAAAATTGATATAATAATCTGACGAAGGGAGCATATCGTTTGCCAAATGTTTTTGATATTTCGATTCTTGTACTTTTGTAACATACACAGTGTTTGAATTGAAGGGATTAAAAATTTGATTGACTAAATTAACAACTGTCAGTTGTCACACCGCTGGTGTTACTTGACCATAGACAATTTATAACTGTAACAATTTTTTTTACGTTGTAATTGTATTATACATCGCTTTTGTAACTGGCCAGTGTTGGTCTGATGATTAGTGAACCTGAATGCTGCACCAAGTGTTCTAAATGGATTTATTGACATTGTGTGTGTTACAAAATTGTGTAATTTATTATTGACATGAAAATTGTAAATACTAGCTTTTATTGTGGGGTGATGTAACGAGGTGCCTTATATTATACATGTTAAAAAAAGGAATTTGTATAGGACACTGCATTTAGTAATATTTAGTGTGGTCTCTTTTTTACTATCCTATACATCCAGTTGACATTTTGGAGGATGTGGTCATAGACATAATTACATATGACTCAATATTTTCAACCTCATCATACTATGTACAATCTCTGCTTTTTTTCATATTTGGTCGTAAAATTAAATCATAGTGTTTGTGTGTTCAGCCTTGGTTTAATGTTTATAGTAATTTATATACTGTTCATCAGCTTTGGACGCTTCTCGGGTTCGAAAAAAACAACCAGCAACAAAAAAGGTTTCAAAACTCTTAAAAAATAAAATCAAAAAAGTTTTGCTATAGCTGATATATGTCAATGTACATGAACATACTGTTTCTTCTCTAGTCTATGTCCTATGACTATGACTACTCTCAATATGCTACGGAACATTGTTTGAGAACAAATCTATCGCCCTACCAAGTCTCATGTGTTAGCTGATAAGTCTCCACAAGCAATATCATATTTATGTATGTAACACCTATGTACAGGATTAATTTTGCAAGTGTGACGCGAGATTTATTTAAAAGATATAACTATTTTATTATTATTACTATGTTATGATAAGTATTCAATACATAATATCCTCTAACATTGTGCTGTTGGTTGCGGATCTCGATTTAGAACGACACATTTATAGGCCAAATTATGGTGCTGAGATCTACATAGGATGCAGTATATTACTAATAAATGAATAAAATATCTGATTGTAGCATATTCAACATGTCTACTCGCCATACTTGCAAGTTAAGATAATTTTGTATTTGGTGTCTTCATTAATTTTTATTTATGGACAACACTACGCGAAATGTTATTAAGGCCACAGGGGAACTTCGATTTTGTTTCTTTTTTTTTTTCAATAATAAGAAAATATAAATCCGCTCGGCGAACTTAATGGCAATGAATTTGAATAATTTATATTTTGGGTTTATAGTTGATGATTGAATAATCAAAAAATACTTTTGGTGATTACTTGATTTATGTGTTACTGCTGGGCATTCCTAGCGGTGGGGAATGCCGGGCCGACCTGTCGACCTATCCAGACCGAGTATACAGAATAAGCTGTTGAGTTCAGGAAGTTCCAACATTTACAATACCACAATAATATGAAATGTTTCGTGTAGTGTGTCCAAAGTTTAGTGTTAGGAAATATAATAATGTCCTGGTGCTTAGTGACGAAAACTGACAATACCATCCACTATCCGTCATCCGAATTTCGTTAACAATACGATCCAACATTTTTATGTACGTTATAATGATTATTATTGTAGGGTGTAAAAAGTATTGATTTTTACTCAATTTTATGTCATTTTCCAGAACCTTATACTAATAAAAAGTCGAGAAACGGTGGACGGTATTGAAATATTTTCGGATTTTGTTATTTCTTTTATATACAATATTAATAAATGTTAATACTTTTAAGCGTGGCGCGTCTGAATAACCGTCGGCTCAATGCGTTTTTCTTTTCGTTCAGCAGTATTATCCACAAATTGGTTATTACCCGTTGAACGAACGTTTCGTTTAACGATTTTTCGCGCGACTTTTAATTTTCTAATCGCGTCGCTGCTATGTTGACGTTGCGCGAGTGGCGCGAAGCCTGGATGCCGATTTTTTTATTCGTCTCATGTCTTACAACCGAATGTGAAATTGTTTTATTAATTATTATTGATTAAAATTATAATTATCTTGATGGAGTATTGATTTAACTTGAATTTGTAGTTGATGATCTTTATCTCTTTCTATATCTGTATTGAATATTATGTGTTTCAAAAGCAGAATGTAATCTGCGGTTTCGAAATGGTCTTATTTTGACAGCTAGTCATGTCATTTTGACATTTGACAATTTAAGTTATGTCGACCTGTCTAGGCGGCAAGTATTATAGTCTAATGAAATAAAGTTAAATAGTATTATTACGACGATTTTTTTTGTAATTATAAGATGGCGTATATTTTAGGTGTTCTATTTTAAGATCATGACAAGGCAATGGATGGTTAATGGAAAAATGATGTATGAAAATGCTTGTTTTTTTATAGATTACGAGAGGATGTTTTGTATGTAAATTATTTCTTTTATGTGAAGCTTTTAGTTCTTTTCTATTTTGTATAATTCTTGTTTTTCTTTCGAGATTTCTTTTCGTTTTAGGCTTAGTAGTGTATCGTGTAAAAACGCAAAATAACAAGATATTATGTACTTATTGTAAATTTTCTTTTCAATTATAATTTTAAGCTGAATGTATAAAATCAATGTTTTCTATTATTATTATTATTATGTAATATTTGCGCCAGTATATATTTTTATTTACTGGCAATGTTTCGCGTAATTCCATTTGTGAAATTTATGTAGAAAAGTAAACTACAATGACCATAAAGAATAGGAAAATGTCAACTGAATCATTGCCAGTTATAAACTATGGGAACTTTAAATATATTTTTACTTCCGCTTAATGAGCTTTTCTAATATTAATTTAGGATGTCTTGCGCACTGACAAACAGACATTCATAAATTTTGAAATGTAAATATCTGCTCTGTTTTTTAGAAAAATATTATATCAAAACTGAAAATAGTAAAATAATAACGCACAATAAATAGTAATCTTAAGTAAAAATGTAATAATTTCTTTAATTGGCAACGAGTTTGCCGAGTTTGCGTCTCTAATATTTCTCTACTTTTAGCTATTAATGACAGCCAAAAATAGAGAACAGTACTGACAGCGTGGGACTTCGTTGCCATAACCAAAAATATTTATGGTCTATAAATTATATACAACCTGTAAAATACTAGAAGCTGATATAAAATGTTATGTGCCTTTCTTAAACATAAATATAATTATTGTAACAGCAGATTAAAAAGGCAGTGAAGTAAACTTTGTGATATGTAACAAAGCATAAAGCCGAGGTGAATGTTGAATTGTTGACATATATTTTTGAAATGTACACTTGACAATGATTTTCAATCATATGTCACGGCGACATAGCGCGCGAGCTGTCAACATGTTGACGTTCTTTGTCATGTGTTGCTCACATCAAATGCCTCCACGAACTGGTGCTAATAAATATAGTATACAAAAAATAGATTGTATATAATATAAAGTTTGCCAAAATTATAATCATATTATTTTTGTCATATCCAGTTGTTATAATAGACTTTTCATGTAATAAAAAGATGCATATATAGAGCTCTTTTACAAAGCGGGCACCACTTTGGCCACATCTCGACTATTGCAAATGTTCATAAGGGACACTGATCGCTTACCATGAGCTCGTCTGTCTAGCTCATTGCTAGGCTAAATATAAACAAGATCGATATATGTACATATTAAATAGGTCTCCCTAATAAAGGAAGAAAGGTAATAATAACGACCTGAAGGAGTCAGCGGGCTGCCGCTGGATTCGGAGGGCTCGGGACCGAAGGAGTGGCGCCGACTTGAAAGGCCTATGTTCAGCAGCAGACCTCCAAAGGATGATGATGATAATAACTGAACAATCGCCGAGATTAGTTAAGACTGCGCGATAAATCTCGAACGTATCGTGAAATCTGATACATTTCACAAGTGTATCCATTACCGAGCTGCTTGTCAACTTAGTAAGACTTGATTGGTGGATGTAGACAGACAAACATTGGAAATTTGACTTAGATCCTTTCCTCGTTAATGGATAGATAAATATGATTGATTTTGATATTTTACTTACATTTTAGATGTACTTGAGGTGCCGTAAGGGTCGCCGATTTGTTGAAATTATGATTCAGTCAGACTTCCCCGGAGTCTAGCCATTTCGGTTGTGTCTGTACGAAATATCACCTGAAATGTCCTCATTGAAGATAAGGGATATTCGAAATGTTTTAAAGTGTGGTGCTTGCAATAAATGAGATTGACTCTATGATTTCAACTGGTATGATAAAAGCATAATAAATGATTTTCTCCTGTTGTATTGTAAGTAACTGGCTGTCGGCGTCCATCAACATTGTAATTGACAAAGTGCCTTGTTGTGTTAACAAATACTCAGACGATATGTTGCAATTTATGAGAGTTAGCAAAAATAAATGTCTATTTTACTATTTTCATTGGTGGTATTATTTATTGTTACATTTTTACCTACACATGATACAGCCCTAAAAATTCATATTATAAAATTAAGTGCGTTTTTAAGATAAAATATCGTTCGTTGGAATACTTAATGAACAGTGTCTTAAATTCAAGCCTGCGAACCCACACTTGGCCAGTGTGGCAGACCACAGGCAAATCTTTATTCTACGAGATCTGCGTACAACTGTGGAACGATAAATAGACAATATATATTCATCGTGTAATGAATTTAATAATAATAATAATAATGTGATAATAACTCAAGTCCATTAGCTTTTATAGTTTTTCACGTATCCACCAACGGATCCGCCGGTACCTACTTAACGCAACATTCCAACCACGTGTTCCCATTATGAGACTAAAATTGGTATCAATTTTGATTTCACTTGCATTAATTGCTATTGCAAGGTAATAAAACTTCGGTTCTTTTAGCCAGGGTTTACTAACATTATAATAAAACAGAACATACGTATTTTGCATTCACAATTTATTTATTAACTTCAAATTCTTTATCAAACTGTTCGTCGGTAATTTTACGTCGTTTCAACTTCTTGATGAGAGCGACGTCTGCCGCCAGTTCGTCTAGCTCCTCTTGTGTTACCGTTTTCCTCTTCTTCTTCCCTTCTCCTTCCGCTCTCTGTTTCAGCTCTTTCCGTTTCTTTTTTCTTTGTTTCCTTTCTTCTTTATTCTGTTTCGCTTGCTCCCACGGTTGTGTTTTTAACTATGGTACATAGACTTATATTAAATATTTGTCACACATTTTTAACCATATAATCACCCTGATTGAGCCAAAGTCGAATCAAATGAATTTTAAGTAAGTTTCTTTTTCCCAACAAAACTAGCGTGGAAATATTGCATAGCCATTAATTAGAAAGCGGCGGTCTTTCTACTTTCATAATAAAAAAAAGTAACGGTTATAATCCCCGAAGAGGGTAAGCAGAAGAATGTAGTACATTCCGACGTTTCACCAGTTACGTTTACGTCCCACTACGGAATAGGTGGTGACCCTATTGCCATACACCGGACACATATCCAGACTCCGAGCCACTACTAGAAAATGTAAATTAGAAAAATGTGATAGTGCCTGAACTGGGATTTGAACCCAATACCTCTCAATCGACAGACGCGGTTGCAAGCAAGACGACCAACGAGGCAGTCAATTATAATCTAATGTGCTTCTTTGTGCTAAATTACTATTATTATTACCCATTCGTTAAGTTTTCACGATGCAATTGCCATAAGAATTTTTATAAATATCAGTGTGAAGTTCATCAGGACTCCTTACTTAAAAACAGGCCACGTTTTAAACGGAAGATTCAATTGGATATTACTGACTTTCCACGCGAACGAATTACCTAACAGTTAAAGTGTTAAAGATGTTCCTCACCATTTTCTTTTTCTTCTTCGATGGCCACTCCCCAGTTTTCTTATACTCCTGCAACTTCTGCATTCTACTCGCCTCCTTCTGCTTATCCTTATACGGAATGCTGTTGAAGTCTATCACCTCCTTAGGTTGAACAAACTGCTGTTTATGTTCCTCCTTGATTTCTGGCATTAATGGCAACTTCAGCAGGCCGTAGCCGGTGGCGATGTGACCCAGGGGTAGCTCCTTGAGCTGGAGTAGGAGATTACACTCGTGCTTGGAATACGCCCGCATGTGGGAGACGAAGGCACGTTGGCCCTTGTCGAAAACTGCTCTGTCGCTCATTTGCAGTTTGTGGAGTATTGTGAGGACCTGGAAGAAACGTAAAGGAAAAAATGTATGTATTCATAATAATTATTAGTGATTATTTATTTGTAGCGCATGATTCTATTAATATCGATTGTAGTCACATTGATAAACGTAATTGAAATTGGGAAATTTAATAGTCAAATGTTTCATTAATTGTTATTAAACTAATTGATCGAGTATCTGAGAATGTAGTGTGATAATCTTCAAGTGAAGAGACGTGAAGCGTGAGATAGATGAAGATACCGAATGTGAACCTTTGTAGTTTTTTCCTAATAAATAGATAATTTCTTTATGGTGCTAGTCCCTTTTTTGTTTCGGGCTTCACGTCAAATGCATCTACTATGTCGCAAAAACGTAACATCACGACTTGTTATCCCTAAACAGGAAGGCAGATAAGTATAGTACACAGCACAGACTATGAAGATAGATCATTTTGAATGTCGTAAACCTCACCTTGTCTTTTAGTTTGTGACTAATCTTTATCTCATCCTTGCTCTGCCTCCAATCCTTCAGCTCAACCTTCTGGTTCGTTCTGATGAAGGTCACGTACGTGTCCTCAGTGGGCAGGAGTGGTAGAAGTGAGCAGCCGGGAGCTCCGCCGCGCGCTGTTCTCCCCACGCGGTGCACGAGCGCTGAGGGGCTGGTGGGGGGCTCCCATTGGAGCACCCATTCCACTTCAGGAATATCTAGACCTCTGGAAAATACGATGGTTGTAAAGTGTATGATCTATAAATATATAAGAGGGATTGTGACATAATTCTACTCCAGACTAATATTGACTGAACTTTTGTTTCCACAGTCATCATACTAAGCAGCCATGTCCAAATTCCCAGGGTCGACTTTGGGTCGGCGTAAATTTAATTAGTGGATTTAATGAAACCTTAAACTAGGCATGATAACTAATTGTGCTTCATGATAGGACTATCATTGGATGGCCAGCAAAGATACACATTTTATAAAAGTACTTTTTTATTACATTTTTCTTTTGAATTCAGAGAATATGCTAGGTTAGTTCGCAATATGAATACAATAGCGTGACTGGAGATACGATTAACGCCTACTTTAACAAAATAGAGACAAGTACTGTAACAAAATTTTTGTAACACTAACAAAAACTGGCTTTTTTTGCAACAATTCAGAAAAAATTATTCTCACCTAGCCAAAAGATCCGTACAGAGCAGAATAGTGTTATCTGCCTCTCGAAACTTCTCCAATATCTTGCTCCGTTTCTGTTTCATTTTGCCATGAATTGCGAACACTTTCATATCAGGCAAGAACCCGGGCAAAACATCAGCCCAATAGTCCACACACGCGCAGGTTGGCAAAAAGAAGAGACCCTTCAACATTTTACGATTACGGATAAAGTTGAGAAGGAACAAGAACTTGTCTTGTGGTTCAACTATCACATAGTAATTTTCCAACGCCATCGGCGTGCTGATTGTGGATTTCTCTTTGACGCTTATAAGCACTGGGTTTCTCAAGCCGGCGCGCACCAGATCCTGCAGCTCCTTAGTTTGGGTGGCCGAGAACAAACCAGTTCGCCGCTGACGGGGCAAATACTGTAATATTGTTGTCAATGTAGTGCTGAAACCTAGGTCCAGGAGTCGATCTGCTTCGTCAAGGACAAGAATTTCCTGAAATGACAAAATTGTTCATATCATTATAGAGACTGGACCAAAATGAAGCAAAAACATCTATTCAAGCAGTAACAGCTGAGAACCATGACCAAATCTAAAAGAAAAAGAATTTTAACCATCAGCCACTATGAAACTTATTATAGAATTGGATAACACAAGAATTCTGTAATGATTCATTTACAAACTGTTAGGTTAGTAACCACAAAGTAACAAGGTTTAGTTTCAGTTTCAACTGAAATTATGATAAAGACAAATACTCAGTCATGAAGATGACCAAGTATTTCTCACAGATTTTTTCAATCCCATCATTTAATACCACATGAAGAGGCAGGTAACATATGAACCAGTTTACAAACCCACCCTTGTCCGGTGTGATTGGCTACAGCTGTAAACCTTCTAGTTCTGTGACAAAACTTGTATCCAACAGAGAACAATGAAACTGTTGATATTCATGATGATATGAAAAGTCAATGAAAAGTCTTGCTTTCTCATTAATTTATGACTGCCTGTTTCTTTAATAATGGCACAGCATTACTTCACACCTGTATTCCGAAATTAGTATGCAGAGGATACACTCCGGCTGCATTTGTTCAACAGCTTCATGCGGCAAGCGTTTTTAATTAACATTCATATCAATAAGAGAACATATCATCACTGAGTATCTCCCCGAGAAGTATGCAGTGGAATACACTCCCACATTGCACCAGTTATGTTATATGCCACATGGAATAGATGGTAATAATATTGCCATATTTTTTCTTTCATTGTAATATGAAACATTGTGCAAACTCAGAAGATTGGCAGAGATTTAAATGAGTCATACAAATTATGATAACATCTTGAACAATTTAGTGGCCAAATCACCATTATACTGATAGTTGATGATTATACAGATCAGAAGCTATGATGATTCATTGAAACCAGAATACAAGTAACTGTGAATAGCCTGTTAATTTTGATATATATGTCACTTGAACATTAGCATCATTATCAATCAATAACTGATGAGTATTGTGTTGATATAAAATTCGGTAGTAACTCAGTGCTTTGATAAATCTCCTGCAAACCTCTGATATTCAATAAGATTGTGTGTGTTTTATCAAATAGCTTGTCATTTGTTAAGTGTGAAAGAAAGATTTATAAAGAGTCATTGTAAAATTATTAATCGAACACTTTCTCAGCTCTACACTGGGCCTGGGACTATCTGTACCGCAGACCTCATTGTGAGGTATGAAGCTAAACATTGTCATTTTTTTTTATTACAAAAGTGTTTAATGTATGTTGTTGCATTTCAAATCACCATTAAGAATAAGTAAAATCCTTACCAAGTCCTTTAATCTACCGGGAAGATTCAATTGCTTCCGCTCTGATAACAGATCCTCAAGTCTCCCTGGTGTACACACAGCTATATGTGCTCCGTTCTGAATGGCCTCAGCATCATTCTCTACCGATCGTCCACCTACCAGTAAGGCTAAAGTGATATGAGAGAGCTCTGGCTCCTGTAGGAATTGTTCAATCACCTAGAAATTCGGAAAATGGTTATATTTTAGATGAGAACGAATTTAAATGTAATGAGTATAATATCTCCTGTCTGATCCCTTGTGTGAAAAGCAAAGGGCATTGAGAGCCAAATACCTTTATTAATACTTAATAACTCTTTAGAAGTACATGATCACAAATATAGATTTTATTAAGCATTAGATAAAACACCATTTTAACTTATAAAACAGTTAGGAATTACTTCAAATAATACAGTCAACATCTCATTCAGTGGTAAGACTGGTGTTTAACAGTGGATCTGTTAATGGGTTGGTGATAATCCCATCCAATTACCATCTGATTATACAATTATACAGAGTTAAAAATATAATGCCTCGGTGGTCGTGTTGGTTGCAAGTGTGACTGCCGATCGGGTGGTCGTGGGTTCGATTCCCGGGTCGGGCACTACTAAATTTTCTGATTTAGATTTTCTAGTAATGGCTCAGAGTTTGAATATGTGCCCGGTGTATGGCAATAGGCTCACCACCTATTCGTGGGACGTTAATGTAACTGGTGAAACGTGGGAGTGTTCTACATTCCTCTGCCTAC